>LNAC01000725.1:373255-487715 GCA_002007465.1 Ailurus styani | reverse complement strand
AGATCCTTCCATTTGTAACAGTTATTGATGAACCTGCAAGACATTATGCTTAATGAGACAGATAAAGAAAAAAATGTATTATCTCATTTACCTGTGGAATCTAAAAAAGTCAAATACACGGTATCAGTGTGTAGATTGATAAACAGGGAGTGGGGGAAACGGGGAGCTGTTGGTCAGAGGTGGAAAGCTGTAGTCACGTAAGATGAGGAAGTGGAGCGGTCTAATGCACGGCATGGCAGTTAGAGTTCATGATGTACTGAGAACTGGAAGTTTGCTAAGCGTACAGATTGTCACCACACTCAAAAAATGGTAACTATATGAAGAGATATGTTAATTAACTTGACTGCAGTAATTTCACTATGTGTATGTATATAAAAACATCATGGTATACATCTTCCATATATCCAGTTTTTATTCAAAAATGTACTTACTTGGGGTGCCTGGGGGGCTCCGTCGTGAAGCGTCTGCCTTCGGCTCAGGTCATGATCCCTGGGTCCTGGGATCGAGCCCTGCATCCAGCTCTCTGCTCAGCAGGGAGCCTGCTTCTCCCTGTCCCTCTGCCTGCTCTCCCACTCATGTACTCTCTCTCTCTCATCTCTCAAATAAAGAACTAAATTTTTAAAAAATATATTTACTCAAGATTATTTTTCACTTGCATCTCTGCCTATCCGATTGAGAAATGATGGCAAGTTTCATTACTAATGTGAGTTTCTGTTTTAATACCAGGTAGAGTAGTTACAGAATGCCACATTGTCTGACACACTGTAGGTTCTTGGCCCAAGACTGGGTGTACATTTTCTCTTTTTATGGAGCATTAAGAGCATGGAGTAAAGATTATCCTTTGACAACAGGCTCTGGCTGATTGTTGAGGCTAAACACTGACAAAAGCCTCTCTGATACCCTTTGCCTTGGTTTGACAAAATCACAAAATGGCCATTTTTGCACCCCTAATGAAAGCACAGTTATGTAGTGAGACCCCCTGTGTGTGACTCGTTACAAGGTGTGCAACCACGACCCTCAGACACTGATGGATTATCAGTGCTTCACTGCAGGGTGCTGCACGAGGCAGCACTGAATGCAGGTGTCAGGAAGGTGACAGGAATGAGCCTGCCAGTCTCGGTGATGGCCCTCCACTCTTTTACTCTCTTCTTGTTGGGCCGTGGCCACTTATAATAGACCCATAAGAAAGGACAAAGATGAACTAAAACCATGCTCAGGTCCTAAGCTTCATATGCAATATTGATCCTGGTTTGCAACAGCCATCAACCTCCACACCTGTTTCAAAGCCGATTACTAAAATAATGTATTCACACAAACACTGCAATTTGAAAGAGTAGACTTTTATAGTAAATTATAATAACTGTATCGCTAATTTTAGTAGGAACTTCAAATAGCAAAATTAATGTATTCTGTATCAGCATTGCTCGGAAGAACGCCTGTTTAGAGCTGCTCAGGACTGCACTTTAAGTTGGCATTAGTTGGAAGCCTGCCTTCCTTTCTGGTGCCACATACTGTTTCCCTTCAGGTCTAACATACAGGCATCAGAATGTAGTTCCAGTTTCTGTTCTTCCTGTCCTGTATTCCTCCTTTGATTCCTGCCTCTCTCAATGTATCTCTCTCTTCTATCCATTTCTCTATCCATCTATCTACCTATCATCTATATTTATATATCCATTTACTATCTGTATTCCATCACCTATCAACTATCTCTTTCATCTCTCTATTGATCAATCTCTGTATCTCTAATCAATCTTTTATCTATATCTGTCTCTTTTATCTATCTATCTATCTATCTATCTATCTATCTATCTATCTATCTATCTATCTATCTATGGATCTGGCTGCCTATCACTTCTATATGTCTGGCACCTGTCAATGACCTTCATGTCTTATCTATTTATCACCTTTCTAATCTATCCTAACTCTCCCTTCCTTGTTCTCTTTGCCACTTAGGTTTCTAGCCTAGTTTCATGGCATCTCTTACTGTCTTTCTCTTTGATCACAGTATTGGTCATGGAAGAAAGCATTGCTTCTTTCAGGAGAAAAGGATCCTGTGCTCTATAAAAAGAAATTTGTAGAATTATAATATATGGCCGAATCCGACATAAGCCAATCATATCTAGTTGGTATGGTGTCAATCACAAAACAAAATGTTCTTTAAGAAATAAAGCTTCAAGGCTTGGTAGAGTTCAATGTGGAGGAAAACGTTCCAGCCTCAGGAGATCTTTTTAATATGTTACTGTGGATGATTAAATGAAATCTGCATACATTACTCTAAAAATGTTTATTTCAGAGTATTTGGGTATCCTCAAAATATATTAAAAGAAATATTAAAAGAACATATGAGACATATTTAAAAAGAATTAATGAACAATTCTTTTGCTTATATTATATTTGGGCCCTTCTAAGCACTATAAAAAGTAAGTATTTGATAAACATTTGATTTAAAGCATAATATGACTTTTTCACTTTTCACTTCACTTTTAGTGCTGATGATCAATACCTTAGAGTGATAACAGTTCTGAATTCTTGAAAGTTCTATAACTGAGGGTCCTCAAGTGTAGCCATAGAAAATATACAATTATCCAGAGTTATACTACAACTGGATATTTGCGTATTTAAAGTCATGGAAAGTCCCTGGAATGCTAATTAAGGATCTTTGCTTTACTTAGGTCATCAAGCTTGCATTTGAGGAGTTTGAGCTGGAGCGAGGCTATGACACCCTGACGGTCGGCGATGCAGGCAAAGTGGGCGACACCAGGACGGTCTTGTACGTGTAAGTATGGGGTGCAGTGTGTCTCCTCCTCCAGAGCGAGCGGACAGCTGGGCCAGCATGCGGGGGCACTTGCTAAGCTGGTGGTGTCCACGTCTGATTTCACATGAGAACTAATTCAGGATTGCGTTTCATCTGATCTGATTTTTTCCCTCAAATAATTAAAAAATATGGCAAAAGTCAGAATATACAGAAGAGCAAAAAGTAGAAATGGTGGTTTCTCAACCAGTCCCTTCTTCGTAGCCCTCTCTTCCTCCTTCCCCAGGGCCTTGCATCTCAGCGTTTGGGGAAGTGCAGGTATGGTCTAGAGTCACACCCCAGGTCTTGCAGAAGCTATTGCAGTCTGTAAGAGCACGTGCTTCAGGGGTGGAGATAGCACTGGGTTAACTGACTGTGTCTGTGGCCCTCGGTATCCAGAGCCCTGAAAAACACAATCCCGGCTGTGATATAAAAATTAGCACACAAATCCCTGCCCGGCCACTTGGAAGAGGACTCACGGTCTGCCCTGCAGTGCTCTGCCCCACACGCCTCTACCTGCTCCCGATGTTGGGCCCTCAGGACACTTCTGTCACTTTCACGGGACCGGTGCAATACCGATTGAAAACAACATCTGGGAGAACCCTCGCGCGTCCGGCTTGTCAGTACGAGGGAAAGGTCTTTGTAGCTTTTCCTCCACTGTTAGCAGCTTGCACTGATGGCTTCATGCAGTGGCTCCTACTACTACTGAGCTGGAAACCTCTTTTTAATGGAGGTCACTTTGCAATTTTTCACCTGTTTCATTTTTTGGTTTACTTGTCCAGTGCTCAGGCTTGCTTCCTATTTGTGAGGGATCTTGCCCCTGACGCTGTCTTGGGATTGTAGGGTTCTCCTCTCGGGAGGTGAGGAAGGAATCTGGCAGACACATATAGGAATATGTTTCCTGCAGGGTGGAGCCCAGACATCTGTGTTGTTTGTAGCTGCCACGCTCATGCGTGCTCACAGCCTGGTGTGGGTCTGCCCTAGTATCTGTCAACACTGACAGAATGGATAGGAACAGGGCCAGAAAGCCAAAGATGGAGTTTCGGGCTCTAGCTTTGCTATTAACTACCTCTCCGACTCTGAGGGAAGTCACTTTACCTCTCTGTACCTCTGTTTTCATGCTTATAAAATACGTATAGTAAACTTTCCCTGCCTGTGGCAAGGAGCAAAATGAACTAATGCATGTTGAAGTGTTGCAGAGTTAAGAAGTGTAACCCACAAGTGAAATAGCTTTATTATTACCATAACAGCTAATTTAAGAAAGGTGTCACTAAAGCAAATGAGAGAAAATTTTAAATAAATGCAAGATATAAAATATAAATGGAGCACAGCAATGCCATAAAAAATCCCTTAGGTCACTATTAAAGATCTAAAGTCATACACCCATTTTTTAAATGCTATTTGTTGTTCAGAGAGCAACAGCAAACTATGTATTACATTGACATAAGTGTTATTAGAACTTCCTTTCGATAGCTCAGATCTATAAATGAAAAACTAAATAGCCAACTGAATCAAACTGAGATGCCCTTTGGGAGACATAATGTAGCAAAGATCAGTTGGGCATTTAATCAGCTGCAGAGAGAAAGGAGGAGCCACTGATCTATTTCTTTAGTATACAAAATTACAGAAAAAGAAAGAAAGCAGTTGGAGAATCACAGCTGGTGTCTTCCAATAAACAGGTACTTTTAGAGAATGCATCAACAAATATTTTTGAGGACTTACATGCTAGACTTTATTCTTGGCATGGAGTTGAAAATCTAATTGGAGAGATGGCAGACAAATGGTGGTGGTTATATACCAGAGTATAAAATCACTGGATCTCATGATACAGATTTCAAATAACAACATGAGCTAAAAACCTCCTTTATGGAAGACTAGTATTTACTACTTCAGGCTCACAGTGTTATTACAGGTTCCTCCTTTTGGGGTGGGCGGATGGGATTCTAGGCCTGGATTTTCAGGAAAAATCTGGAAAGTCAGCTACCTAGCCCATATTTAGCTCATCCTAAATATGGTTTTCGATTTTCTAATTTTTGTTAATGGTATTTTAGTCTCTTTACTTTCTTGGCACTAAAAGAGAACAGCTGAATACAGGAGACCCTTTTAATGGTCTAATCTTCCCAAGAGATGAATGGTTTACTCAGGTTATTTTTACAGAGGGACAGGCTTAAAATTAAATAACTTACTTAACAAATCTCTGTTGAGATCTATCCAAGAATGTGTATTGATAATTGTCTCGAATTTGATTTGCAGAAGAATTGTATCTGGAGTTCCCTCTGGCCTTTTCAGTTATTAACAGTTGGTGGCCGGGAGATGGCTTTAATTTCAGGTTATAGGTTTTAAATGTCTGTGCCTCTAAGGGGATGAATAGCCAACCTCAGGGAGGTCTGCGAGCGAGTAGTACTGCTTGATTTGTGGATTAACTGCAAAGGATACTAGTTGTTACTTATGGCCAGTTAATCTATTATTTTCTGAAACTGCTTCTTGTTCTTAGAAGCTGCTCGAGGTCTTGAATGACTGTGGCCACACCCTCTGCTGCTGTAGGCAAATCCTGAGCTGAAGGGCATCATTCTATGGAACGATTTTTATTAAAAGACTGGAACAGCCATACAAAAGCAAACACTAAAAACTGATGTTGCCCTGTTTATATATCTTTGGTAATTTCAGAGAAGCCAATCAATACACCTCTTAGTGCTTTGGAGAAAAGCTCGGGCAGTTTATGTTAGGAAGCAGTACGTAAAGATAGCTACTTAGAGGCTCTCTCGATAAAAACTCATGTTTTCACGATTAGAAATCGAGTACACTCCTTGGGTTCTTGGAAGTCTGGAATCACATGATCATGAGTGTTTTTCTTCATGTTCTCATTCTCCTAACGGCCTTGCCTGCGCACGTGGGTACATCTGATGACACAGATCAGACTCATGCTCCAAAACCATTCTTCACTCAGACTTTATCCACGTTAGCTTTCCCGTCTCTGCCTCTTTATCTGGGAGCTTTGTACCTCGGTTCTTTGAAGAAGTATTTATTGCAATTCAGACATTGTAGTCGAATTTGGGGTTGGGGGGCGGGGGCTTCAGGGGAATGGCCAGCAAGTGGAAAAGGCAGAGGCTGCCCAGCCTTTGTTAGGTTCCCTGGAGAGGGTGAGCAAAGCAGGACCCTTCTCAATACGTGGCAGGGTCTAGGTTCTCTGTTCCAAGGAACGTGTCAGCGGGGAAATAAGTAGACTGCTGAACATCAGCATTTTAGGGTTGGGATACCGGGTGTTTCAGAGGTGGCTGGGAAGGCAAGATGACCCAGGGCCTCGGGGTCCCATGGCAAGTTACTTTGGAGGCGACCTTCCTATTCAGGAGAAGCCATGGGTCCCAAGGGAAGCATAGCTCACTTGAGTGCCTGCTGGAGACGGGTCAAGGTGAATTCCAACCACTTTGGAACCTGAGCCATTTTCCAAATGTTCTGCTCATTTTATCACCAGTATTGACTCATGGTGGCAGGTTTCTCTAAGAAGTGAAGGAATGCACGGCTTTCTTTACACGCTCTTAACCCGAAGAGTTAAGGATCTCTTTTCCATGAATCAGCAGTCAAAAGCATTTCAAGTTTGCATTGTGTTTTTGACGTTAAATTAACTCAGAAGCAAAGTTATTCTCTTTCGGGGCGAGGGGGGCAGACAGAGCATTTAAAACAAGAAGGGACAGCCATTGAGTGTGTAACAAGCCTGCCGTCTTATGCCTTGAAGCCTCAAAGGATTGTTGTAAGCGTAAAGCCGAATGGTTAATAAAAAATTGGTTTAACAAGTACACTGCAACCAGAAGATATTATATTACTGTCGTTATTATTTCTGCGTTAGTGTAATGAACACGCGGGGTTCGACAGTGTCCTGAGTCATCTTGGGAAATGGAAGGTACTAGGAAGGCGGAAGGAAGGGGGGATTGAGCTGTCATTTACTGAATCTGTCTGAACCTGCATGGTCTCATGACAGTCTTGTGATAAAGGTATTATTTCCACTTGCTACATGAATACAAGGAGAGCTCTAATTGGTGGTCATGAAGGCAGGAGACTGCTCAATGGATATCTGAACCTAAGATGTCAATACAAAGTGATTCCTGTTCACTTCTTAATCTATAACCAAACATCACAGCTGGGATATTGACACCGATCTGCTCATCAATCTTAGACCTTCCGGGTTTTACTCTTATTCACGTGTGTGATTTAAGTTCTAAATTCAGTTCATGTATCCATGACCAGCCAAGACACATACAGTCCCGTCTTACAGATCTCACTCGTGTTGCCTTGCGTCATCACATCCGTCTCCCTCTCCCCCACTCCTCCCGGACACTGAAAGCCACTCTGAACTCCGTCGATAAAATTGTACCATTGTAAGCGTGTTATAGACATGGAATCACAGAGTATAAGCTTTTGTGATGGCCTTTTTTATTCACTCAGCAACATTCCCTGAATATTGAAAAACAGTTGAGGAATAATTCTGTCCTTGGCATGACTGACTTGCATTGCATGACACGGATGTGCCGCTGTGTGGTTACCTTCACCACTGCAGAGCATCTTCCATGGTTTCCAAAGTGACTATCATTTCTGCACAGGTTTTAGTGGGAGCCTGAGTTTTCATTTGTCTTGGATAGAACCCCAGCACTGGTACTGCTGGTTTGTATGTTAGCTGCAGGTTTAGTTTTATAAGTTGCATCCAAGTGATATTGAGCATCTTTTTCTTGACTTTTTTTTTTCCCATCTGTACTTCCTCTTTGGTAAATTGTCCATATGTCTTTTTTCTTATTTTCCGATTGGATTATTTAACATTATTTTTTTAAGAGTTCGTTGTAGGTTCTTAGGGTGCCTGTGCTGCAGTCAGTTAAGTATCCGACTCCTGGTTTTGTGTCTTGGTTGTGAGATCTAGCCCTGCCTGAGGCTCTGCACTCAGCAGGGAGCCTACTTGGGACTCTCTCTCCTTCTGTCCCTCTCCTCCCCACCGACTCTCTCAAAAGAAGGGAAGAAAGGAAGGATGGAAGAGAGAGAGGGAGGGAGGGAGATAGATTGATTTCTTGGTATATTCTAGATAATAGTCCTTTGTAGAATATGNGAGAGGGAGGGAGGGAGATAGATTGATTTCTTGGTATATTCTAGATAATAGTCCTTTGTAGATAGAATATCTGGTTTGCAAATATTTCTCCACAGTCTGTTACTTGTCTTTTTATCTTTTTCATATCAGTCTTTACAGGGCAAATGTTTTTAATCTTGATGCGGTCTAACTTAAGAACTTTTCATAACTTGTGCCTTTGTTACCAAGTTTAAGGAGTCTGCTTTTCTTAGGTATTAGTCCTTTTAGCTATTTTAGTGCCCACGCCATTCTATATAAATTTTAGAATAACCTTGTATACATCTATAAAGTTCTTGGTAGGATTGCAATAGGACTTGCATTGCACCTGTTGAACAGTTGGAAGAGAATTGAGTCTTCCAGTTAATAAATATAGTATTTGCTGCCATTTATCAAATGCTTCTTTTGTGTCATTTGATGTGAATATAAAATTGTCCCTTGTTAGCTAGCTTATATTGTGGATTACATTACTCGACTTTTGGATACTGAACCAGTCTTGCACACCTGGAATCAGTTCCATCTTGTGGTGGAGTGCTGGGAATGGCCTGCAATCCCTGTACCGAGGGGTGAAAAATTGCTCCAAACTTTGCTGTAAAGAGAGGAGGAGGCAGGGGGCTCCATGCTCAGAGAGAAGACTCTTGCTCTTTTTTGCTCCTGCTTTTATTGGTCCTTCAGGGTAATCACAAATCCTTATCACTGTCTCTCAAGTACGTGCTGTATGACAAGGAACTGGGACTTACTGGAACTGGGAGAATCTGTTTATGGGAAAGGCTAATCTGCATGTTCCAGGAGTCCTGCTAAACACAGCCTCAGGGACAGGGCACACACCTCTTAGATCACAGGGCAGCAATTTGGGCTAAGAAGGCTTTGGGGAAGGCAACTCCCTGCAGCGTACCTGTGTCAGAGTGGTCACGCAGGCCTGGACATTCCAAAGGCCTAAGCCCTTCTCTGAAATCTTCCATCACCCCCAGCAACCTCCGTGTTACATTTTAGCAAGCCAGGTATTAGGGATGCTAATTATATTAACCCCAACAGTGGACAATAATTCTTGTTGCACATTATTGGATTACGTTTTCTAGTATTTGATTGAGGATACGTGTGTCTGTGTTGATGAGACATATTGGTCTGTGGCTTCTTCCTTCCTTCTTTCTTACTTCCCTTTCTTTGCCTTCCTTTTTCCCTCCCTTTCATCCACCCTTCTTTCCTTCTCTCCATTCTCTTTCTCCGGTTTTAACATCAGATTAACACCGGTCTCATTTAATGAGCTAAGAAGTATTACTTCCTCTGTTATTTTCCAGAAGAGTTCATAAAAACTTAGTGCTAATTCTTCCATAAAATATTGGTAGAATTCTCTAGTGAAGCTGTCTGGGTCTAAAAATTTCTTTTGGGAGAGCTTCTTAATTACAACATCAATTTCTGTAATGCTTATAGGACTATTTGTGTTGTCTATTTCATCTTGGTTGAATTTTTATAGTTTATGGTTTTCAGGGAATTGTTTCATTTTTAATAACCTGTCAAATTTCTGAGTTAAAGTTATTCATAATGTTTCTTTATTATCTTCTTTTTTTTTTAATTTTATTTTTATTATTTGCCCAAGGGGTACAGGTCTGTGAATCATCAGGCTTATATCTTTCACAGCATTCACCAAAGCACAAACCCTCCCCAATGTCCATAACCCATCCACCCTATCCCTACCCTCCCACCCCCCAGTAACCCTCAGTTTGTTTTATGAGATTAGAAGTCTCTTATGGTTTGTCTATTATCTTCTTAATGACTGTCGACTCTGTAGTAATATCTACTATTTTATTCCTAATATTATTAATATGTGTCTTCTCTCTCTCTCTCTCTCCCAGTCTTCTAAGAAGCTTATCAATTACATTTTTTTTAAAGAAATAGCTTTTGTCTCTTTTTTTTCTCTATTTGCAATTTTATTGACTTCTGATACTTATTATACTCTTCTCTAGCTCCTTTGGGTTTATTTTACTTCACTTTTTGTAGTTTCTTGAGATTGGAACTTAGATAATTATTTAATTCCTTTTCTCTTATGTAATGTAGTTATTTTTGTACTATAAATTGTCCTGTTTGCATTGTTTTAGCTGTATCCCAGAAATTTTTTTAATATGATTTTTTCTCATTTTGATTCTGTTCTTTCTTTGTTTCACTTGAGACTTTCTCTTTGGATCATGGATATGTGTTGTTTAATTTTCATGTGTTTAGAAATTTTCCTGTTGCCTTTTCATTTCGAAATTTGAGTTTAATTCTCTCATGGTTAGAAAATACACTCAGTATGAGTTCAGTTTCTTTAAATGTGTTGAGGTCCATTGTCTGACCCAGAATGTGTTCTACCTTGGTGAATGTTCCATAGTAGCTTATAAAGCATGTGTGTTCTGCCACTGTGCGGTGCAGTGTTCTACATGTCAATTAGATCCTTTCGTTTAATTGTATTATTCAGGTCTTCTATAAACTTGCTGATTTTTTTTTCTAATTTGTAAACCAGGGCTGTTAAAGTCCTCAATATACTGTGGATTTGTTATTTCTTTTCCCAACTCTATCAGTTTTGTTTCATGCATTTTGAGGTTCTGGTGTTGTCTGTACATTTAGAATTTGTGTGTCTTCCTAGTGAAGCAATCATTTTATCATTGTATAATGTTCCCCTTTGTCTCTAGAATTTTTTGGTTTATTATTTTATTTTATTTAATTTATTTTATTTGAGAGAGAGCACCATGAGCTGGTGGGGGAGGGGCAAAATCTTTTTTTTTGGGGGGGGCAAAATCTTAAGTAGGCTCCACATGCAGTGCAAAGCCCAGCTCGGGGCTTGATTTCATGACCCTGACATCAATCATGACCTGAGCCAAAATCAAGATTCAGACTCAACTGACTGAGTCACCCAGGTACTCCAAGAATTTTTTTTTCTTTTCATGGCTAATTTTATCATATATTAATGTGGCTACCCTTGCTTCTTTGTTATCAATATTTGCATGGTGTACCGCTTCTCATTCTACTTTCAACCTACTCATGCCATATACTTTGAAGTGTGTTTTTTGTGAACAGCATGGATTTAGGTCATGATTTTATCCACTCTGTCCCTCTCTGTATTTTAATGAACTAGACCATTTATATTTAAGGTTATTACTGATATGTTATTGTTTGCATATGCCATTTTGCTGTTTGTTTTCTACTAGTTTCTTCTGGTTATGGTTCCACTGTTTCTCTTCTCTTCTCTTTTCTTCTCTTCTCTTCTCTTCTTTTCTCTTTCTTTCTTTTTCTCTATCTCTCCTTCTTCCCTCCCTTCCTTCCTTGCTTCCTTCCTTCCTTCCCTCCTTACTGTGAGTTACTTCAACATTTTTTTAAGGATTCCACAGTTCTCAAAATGGTTGCTGTAGGTATTACAGCATACATTCGTGATGTATAATTGTCTACAGATGTATGCGTTTCCTATTACTGTTGTAGCACATTATAACTTCTTGGTGAGTTAAAACAGAAATTTATATTTTTATAATTCTGGAACCCAGAAATCCAAAATCCGTTTCACTCAGCCAAAATCAAGGTGTCAGCAGGACCACACTCCCTCCAGAGGCTCTGGAGGAAGATCTGTTCCTAGATTCTTCAAGCTTTTGAGAACTGCTAGCATTTCTAGGCCCCTGGCTCCATCACTTTCCTCTCTGCCTCCACGTTCACACTGTTTTCTTCTCTTCCATCTGACATCTCTCCGGATTCCCTCTTAAAGGACACATGTGAAGGCCTGCAGTGCTCACCTTCATAATCCAGGACCATCCCCCGACCTTGAGATGCTTAACTGGAAACATGTTTGTGGAACTGATTGTCATATAAAATAACATGCACAGGGGCCGTGGATTAAGCCTTGCACATTAATATGGCCGTCATTCATCTTACTGCAATGATGTCAACATTTACCACTTTGCCATATAACCTCACTTCCATTTAGACCCCTTTAGCTTTCCAACTTTTAAATATCATTATCTGGAGTTCAGAGGGTGTTATAATTTTTATTTCAAACATTAAATATGATTTATGGAACTTACTATGAACGAATAGTATAATTTTTATTCCAATATTTTCTTCCCTGTCCTGTGTTCCTTCTTTCTTCTTGACGTTTCAGGCTCCTCCTGTTTTCATTTTTTTTTCTTTTTGAAGAACTTCATGCAGCCAGTCAGTAAGGTTGGGTCTAATAGCAGCAAATTCTTTGTCTGACATTTTAAAAAATTCCCTTGATTTCTGAAGAATACATTCACTGGATATAGCATTTATGGTTGACAATTCTTTTTTTTTTTTTCAAACTTGAAAAATGTTGAGATCCTTCTTTGTGACCTCCATTGGTCAGGACATCCACTGATATTCAGAAGGGTAAATTTTAGTAAATAATGAGTCTTTCTCTGTGGCTATTTTCCAGATTTTGTTCTTTGTCTCTAGTTTTCATTTAATTAGATGTGTCTTGGCATGGTTTTGTTTTGGATTTATCCTGTTTGAGGGTCACTGAGTTTCTTATAACTGTAGGTTTGTGTGTTTCAAATACCCGTCACTCCTTGGTCTTTCTCTTCTTATTCTGGGACACAGATGATACAAAGGTTGGCTCTTTTGTTTCTGTCCCCCAAGTCCTGGAGGTTTTGTTCACTTTTTGTCACTCTATATTCTCTCTGTTGTTCAGCTTAGGGGAATTCTATTCACGTGCTCTCAAATTCACTGATATCATCACACATCTCTACCATCAGTCTTCTCTCAATTTTTATTTTAATTTATGTTGTATTTTTTAGTCCTATAATTTCCATCTGGTTCTTTTTTTATAGCTCCCATTTCTTTGCTGATACATTTTTCATCTGCATGCTGAGAATTTGTAAATGACTGTTGAAGCATTTAATGATGGCCGTTTTAAAACCCTTGTCAGATGATCGCAACACCTGCTTCATTTCAGGTGCTGTCAGTTGTCTTCTCTCATTCAAATTTCGATTTCTTAGCTCTTAGTAGGATAATTGTATCCTGGCTATTTTGCCTATCATGTTAGGACACACCGATGCCATGTAAATCCCTCATTATAGCAGCCAGTGACCCTGGGTGGGCTCAGCAGACAGATCTTTGCCAACTTTGTGGGCTTGGGTTCCAGTGACATTTTAATTTTCAGAGAAATTGAGGTGTTGTCTTGGCCAACTTGGTTGATCTAGTGCCACTGGCTCTTGTACTCATCCTTACTGGGACCAGAATGTTTCTGCGAGGGGAGGATTTGGTGGGATTCCCCCTACCAGTGTCTCTTTCCCCATCTTACCTAATACCCCTCACCCTCCTTCTGTCTGTGTTTCTGGGAAGGGAGGGAAGTCTCAGTTTCCCATGAGCAAGAGACAAAATGTCTTCCTCAATCAGGTCATTCATCCGGCTGGGTCTCTCTTGCAGCTTCTGTCTTGGTATCTTTCCTCAGAAGAGGGAACGCCAGGTTCATAGGGAAAGTGGAGGCAGGACACTTGTCACTGTTAGGGCTCTTTGTGCTCACAGCTACCTTGCTGCCTTCCGTTGTTAAAGGGAGATCATTTGCATCCCAGGATGAAAGATGAGTTTACCTGGAACCTTCTGTTGCCTGGACAGGGGTTGGGAAACAGCCATCTGGTTGGTCCTCCGTTTGTGCAAGCAAAGTACCTGATATTATGGTGTTTCTCTGGTCCTGCGTCGCTAACCAGCTTTCTTTCTTCTCCCTCCCTTTACAGTTCCCTTCTGGTTGTCTCTTGTGCTATTCCCAGGGTTTGTGCCTGTGCTTAGCAGGCAAGAAAATGGAAAAAAGTGTCTCCAAGTCTGAATCGGTAGTCCGTATACCCTTAAATAGTCTGGGCTGCCCTCCATAGCAGAAACCTATAAGATTGCTTTGGGCCTTAATACTTTTTTGATGTGCAACACCAAATTTTGGAGTAACATTTTTTTTAAAGATTTTATTTATTTATTTGACAGATAGAGATCACAAGTAGGCAGAGGCAGGCAGAGAGAGGAGGAAGCAGGCTCCCTGCTGAGGAGGGAGCCCGATGTGGGGCTCGATCCCAGGTCCCTGAGATCATGACCTGAGCCGAAGGCAGAGGCTTTAACCCACTGAGCCACCCAGGCGCCCCTGGACTAACATTTTGTCTAAAATTCCACATAGAAAGATCTTATGATTTAGACTCTGCTTCTTGAATTTGAAGTGAAGGTTGCAGATGACTGATGTCGTCCACATCCTCTTCTGTGCTGCTTGGCTTAGAGTGGCTTACAGCACAGTGAACCAAGTCAGCCACACCAGAATGAAACACATTCATGAGTTAATTTCCTGTAGTTGCCAAATGGGGAAATCATGATGCCTTCCGCGTAAGTACAGATCACATCCATGTTTCACATTTTACATCGTAATACGGTAATGTGTTCTATACAGCCACGGCCTTGACTTGTTTCTCAGTCAGCTTGACTGAGTCAGAGTCCTGTTTCTCTCCATCTGTCCTGGCTCTCTAGCTGCAGCATATGATGGAAGTAGACATGGTACCTGTGACTTTCATGAGAGAGGAGCCCCTCTAGGTAAAGGTTGGGTTAAGAACTTCTGATGCCCATCAGGGGTCCCTCCTAGACTGATTTGCTCTCAGGGTTTGGTCACTATTACATCTGAAGATGAACATCACCAAAGATCACAATTATGACCAGTGTTTAAAACCCTTTCTGCCTTGATCTGTTTGGTGAGTAAGTTGACTCATGACTCTGACTGTGGTACTTCTGTGTCTGCCAGCTTCTACTCAAGGGTTGTGTCAGGGCACCTCTTCATCTTGTTAGAGGTGTTTTCCTCCATGCCTGAGAAGAATGGTCTGTCCACGTGCCTGAGCGGGTTGGATATTCTGTCTGCTTCTGAGTCAATCAATTAAACTTCTCCTTAGAACCCCAGCTCCACCCAATTAAGACAGATGGCCAAGTGAAATATTTATTTTAAATAGCTCTGCATTTTGTACACTTTCTGCAGGACTTATGAAATTTAGGGACATTAAGGAACTATAAAAACTTCAGTATCAGTGAATTCTAGGCCAGTTTGTAATATAGGAGGAGAATTTGCTTTTCTACTGCCCAATCTGCAATCAAAATGAGTATGTTAAAGGTTTAGCACATCATTTTCCTTTTAGACACCCACCAGAAGAATGTAGGTAAAACTTATTCCACGGCTTCTATCTCATTAGTTTCATGTGTTGACAGCTTTGTGGCATGCTTACTGTTGGGTATTTTCAATATCCATATTTGCATGGAATATTATTTTTTTAATTAACATACAGTACAATGGAGTTTTTGGTGTACAGATCTACAAGTATCAACACATGTAGAGATGTGTGTAACCAGCACCAGAATCAGGACACAGAGTGAGTCCGTCACCCCCACACTGCCATTCCTTCGTAGCCACACCTCCCACCCTGAACCCTAGACAGCGGATCTGTTCTCCATCACGGCAGTTTTGTCTTTTTGAGGATATCACAAACAGTAGTTACACTCTGTGTAGTTTCTGAGAATACAGGTCGGGATGGAGAATGGAACATCCTCTACGGAAAACCGGCAGGCAGTTCCCTATGAACTTAATATGCACTTATCACAATATCCCGCGGTCCCACCCCTAGGTGTTTACCCTAGGAAAATAAAACTTACCCTACGTGAATGTGTACACCAACTATATTCCTGCCTGCCAAATACCCGTAACCCATGGAAATGCCCTTCAGTAGGTGAACAGACAAGTACAGCAGTGCATGCTCACACACAGGGGAATTCTACTTGGCAGAACCAAGGACAAACTACTTACGTGTGCAGCTGCACGGGGATTCACAGAAGCATGGGTTGAGTGGACATTATCATGGCCGGTTTAGCCATCCTTTCAAGCAGACACCTTTCATGTATGTAGGGATGGAACTGTTGAATCTTTCAACAAGGGCCAAAGAGAAGATCTGTTCAGAAATGAGATCACTTTTCTATAGACTATAATTTTAACAGCTACCAAAACATCCTAAAAAAGTCATGATAATATGAGTGCAATTATAGTTTAAAGAACCCTGACCTCCCAAAAAATAAGGAAGGAAGGAAGGGAGGGAAGGGGAGAGGAGGGGAGGGGAGGGGAGGGAGGGGGGAAAAAGAAAGAACCCTGACCCATTTTCATGTGAAAGAGTTGAGATTTTTCTCAACGAAATGTACTGTGTTTGTTAGAAAGGAACAAATACATAATCAAAAGTCATTTATTCCAGGTTGGCAAAATCATTTAATATACTGGAAATTATTGTCATAAATACTGTCTATTTCTATTCAACATGGGTACTGACTGCAACAGACACATCAAACCACTGAATGCAAGTCAGCTCTACCTTCTCTGAAATCTATCAAAAAGTAAAAAAGTTTTAGATTTCAACAGTTCCTTTAGTATAATTTAATACAATTATTTAACATATGAGGAAGGTCTTAGAGAGGAGGGAGTGTGGGGGTGGGTGAGCCTGATGGTGGGTATTAAGGAGGGCACATATTGCATGGAGCACTGGGTGTTATACACATACAATGCATCATGGAACAGTACGTCAAAAACTAATGACGTACTGTATGGTGACTAACATAATAAAAGTATTAAAAACATAATAAAAATGGCATAATAAAAAATTTAAAAAACAGATGAGGAAGCTGACATAGAGATAAAGTAATTTAGCTTAAATTAGGGGTGAATTAATGGCAGAGCTATAGCAGGACCCCAAGTACCAAGTTCTTGGTATGCTAAGGTACAATAAAGATTTAAATCATCATTTGGAAATATTCCTATAAAATTTTAATGTATGTATATATAGTAAATCTTAATAAGGGTTAATTTATATTTTCATTTATGTATTTACTCCAAAAATTCTGCATGTTTTATGCTGGAGTGTGAGATAAAAAGGTTGTAAGCTTACCCTCAAGGAAGCTGAGAATTCAGCAGGAGACAGATGTTGAAGTAGGTGCTTGTCATGCGTTTGTCTTAAATGAGGTGTAAGCAGAATTCTACAAGGGCCTGGAGAAAAAATTCTTGTATTGTCTAAAGAAGTTAAGGAATGCCTAGTGAGAACCCTCAAATCTTTAAGAACTCTTAGTTGCTATCCAAGAAGAATGGGCATCCTAGGCAGTGAGTTCAGTATTTGCCAAAAATCTGGAGGCAGAGAAATGACAGTATTTTGGAGAATGGTTATGAAGGTCATTGCAATGCAGAGATAGAGGGCAAGAGAAAGCTGGGAATCTCCAATATGATGGATTTTTTCCCAAGAGAAAATTTTATTGTAGTTTTCTAACAAGTAAATCAAGTTACTTAGCGTTTCATTAGAATAACTTTATTTCTATGTTTAAATCAAAATGTTATGTACTCTAAAAAATTTAGGAAAAAATGAAGCCTCTTTAAAGAAAGTGATTAAAATGTATACGTTAGGATGACTGTTAAAGTATTTTATCAAAACAAACATCTATTTTATTTTCCATGTACTAATATTTTTTTAAAATTCTGTTTTAAATGGATAAGCAGTTGCAAAGGGTAATAATAACATTTGCTCTTTGTTTCCAAAAACTCATTTGTCAGTGCCAGAAAATGAAAATTGCCCCAGAAACATAGAAAAAAGAACAAGAAGGGAACTATTTTCCTTTATTTTAAATAATAGTACAATAATTTTAAGTTTAAAAATTTAACACAAAAATACTTTTTTTTTTTTTTTAAAGATTTTATTTATTTGACACAGAGAGAGAGATTACAAGTAGGCAGAGAGGCAGGCAGAGAGAGGAGAGAGGAGGAAGCAGGCTCCCTGCTGAGCAGAGAGCCCGATGCGGGCCTCGATCCCAGGACCCTGAGATCATGACCTGAGCCGAAAGCAGAGGCTTTAACCCACTGAGCCACCCAGGCGCCCAACACAAAAATACTTTTAAAATTTTTCGCGTAATTTTTAAAAACATTAAAGAAACTTAAATAATTATCTGAGAATAATTGTGAGTGCCATCTCACAATTTTTTTCATAAATAAACCAGATAAAAAGTACTTGGCTTAAATGCTAAAAAGAAATACAAACCATGCTTGTTTGACTTTTGATTCAATGAACTTTGTGTTAAGTTTAGCAGTACACCTGCTTATTCAGTTTTATGTGAATTAATAGACTGACATAAATAGAAATAAAATACCAGCTAGTACAGAACGACAAGAAATTCAAACATATGCACCAGAGGTATTTCTGAAGTTGTAAATTTGACAACATAAATTTTTTCAAAGTCTGAACATTTTCTAAATGATAGTTCAGGTTTTAACATTTTAATAACTAGAAGGGAAGGGATTCCAGAACCAGGAGTTGGTTATGAGGCTGCTTCCGTGATGCTGGGGGGGACAATTAGCACTCAAAGTAAGAAAGTGGAGACAGACAGAAGGAAGTGGTACGATTAGTAGGGCTTGATGAATGAGATGGCAAGAGAGGGAAGAGCAAGAGAAAGCACTACCTCTCTCAATCTCTAGTGACCAGGTGGTTGGTGGAATCCGGAGGGATTTGGGAGATTTAGAGAGGGAAGCAGTTCATACATGATACCCAAATGTGCTTTCTCCAATATTTACAAATAAAGTAATCTCTGGAGAGAAAGGGAAATAGAATTGGGAGGGAGCTTAGGAAAGATGATGATGGTTTGGGACAACAGCTAGTGGGATAGGAAGGGAAAATATGCTGAGCGTGGCCCAGGGAAAAAGTGTCTGTTGAGTGGCTGGCAAGAATCTGGAGACCGTAGGTATTTATTGGTGTAAGTCAGCAGATTCTTCATCAACTTAAAGGAATATAGAGTGGATTGTTAGGTTGATCCTAAGTGGTTTGTCCGATAAATGGAGCAGATAGTGTGGCTCTCAAGAGTACTGTGGAGGGACTGCTGAGAGGTACCAGTGCATCAGCCACATTGTCCAGGGCATGTCAAATATAACCAAATAAATAGAGGCCCCTGGAATTTGAAGAGTGGGTTTCAGTGGTGTTCAAGCACATGGCAGTTAAAAGACACTGGTGGTCAGAGAGAGTGGTTAAGAGCTTAGGTTTTTTGTTATAAAGAGTAGCAAAGTGCAAGGTATGACCAGCATCTCACTTTAAACGGTGGGGAAGGAAGGGTCCCCGTGGTTGAAAGGATCAAGGGACTATGAATCGTTTACCAGAGTTATCCACGCGGACACTCTTAACAACCACGGGTAAAGATGGCAGTCACCCAGTGGGTTGCGGGAGGATGACAGAGATAAGCAGTGGGGTGATACTGAATAATGTCTTGACTCTCAAGGTCCAGGGGGTATAGCAGACGAGTAGAGGGTGGACATGGGGGATGTAGGTCAGAAGGGTGTTGACTCCATCTCCACGCAGAGTTGATAAATGCCAAAAAGCAGATGTGGTGTGTGTACACACACACGCGCGCACACACACACACACACACACACGTGAATATTCTTCAGCCATTAACAAGAACGGAATCTTGCCATTGGCAACAACTTGGATGGAAAGGATGGACTAGATTGTATTATACTAAGTGAAATAAGTCAGAGAAAGACAAATACCATCTGATTTCACTTATATGTGGAATCTAAATATAATAATGATAAAATGACAAACAAAGACAAAACCAGGAACAATCTCATAAATCCAGAGAAGAAATGGGTGGTGGCCAGAAGGGAGGGGGAGGGTGAAGTAGATGAAGAGGATTAAGAGGCACAAACCTGCAGTTGTAAAATAACTAAGTCACAGAGATGACAAGGATAGCATGGGGGTCTAGTCAACAATATTGTAATAGTGCTGCGTGATGACAGACGGGGTCTGCACTCGCCATGGTGAGCATCGCATGATGTACAAAGTTGTTGAATCACTATGTTGTACACCTGGAACGAACACAGCATTGCATGCCAAGCATACTTCAATAAAAAAGAAAAAAATAGAAAGGAAGAAAAAAGCATTATCTTCTACCTATTTCACATGTAACTCAAGAGCCAATGTATATTATTGTGAAAGAAAAATCAGTGGTTATAATACTTTATTCTTTACGTTTCTATAAACTTTATGACAAAATGATACTTATCTTTTTCTATTCATTTTCTTACCCAAGGCAGTGATTCTTTTTAAGGATTCTTTTCTTTGTGTCATCTCTACACCCAACATGGGGCTCAAACTCACAACCTCAAAATCAAGAGTTGCATCCAACAGAGCCAGCCAGGTGCCTCCCCAAAACAGAGAATTTAACCTAAGATACAAGTAACTGTTTATCGTCACTATGAGTAAGACCAGACTTCCCTTCATATATTCACATAGTCTAGAGAACGCAGTACAAGAGAGATCAAAAAGGAAAGGAAATAAGCCAGAGAGAAAATGAGCACCTGGAGCCACCTTCCTCCAGAAATACCAGACGTAACCTCTGCTGAGAATAATTAGGAAAACTGAATACATAATGAACAGGCAGGTCTTTCAAGGCATAAGAGAATAATATAAGGCAGCCAGGATTTTAGAAGATAGAAATCATAGAAGAACCAATATGCCTTAAGGTGAATCTCATATTTCTTTTCTTTTCTTTTCTTTTTAAGATTTTATTTATTTATTTGACAGAGAGAGAAAGAGAGATCACAAGTAGGCTGAGAGGCAGGCAGAGAGAGAGAGAGGAGGAAGCAGGCTCCTTGCCGAGCAGGGAGCCCGATGCGGGCCTCGAACCCAGGACCCTGAGATCATGACCTGAGCTGAAGGCAGAGGCTTTAATCCACTGAGCCACCCAGGCACCCTTATATTTCATAAATCATTTTCTGCTGGGGACATATTCTGATTTTCAGTTTAGGGCATCCTGGCAGACAGATATGAAAGACTCAGAGAATATGGTTTGGGAAACATGGGCTGTGGGGGCCCATGAGTTGGGCTCTCAAAACAGTGAGGTCTTGAGAGTCCATGATATCAAGGAAAAGAGAATTACAGGCTAACAAGCCTGGCATCTTCTGGGCTTTGGTCCTTCATGTATTTGCCTAAGCCTAACTTTCCCGGGATTAGAAGAAAAGAACCCAAACAAAAATTTGCTGCAACAGGTCTACAGAGCTCAGAAGAACTTTTGGAATTTTCAGGGCTAAGAGGACAAAGAGGGTGTCCAGGACCTATTTTTTTTTAAGGAGATCTCCTAGTAAATATATTCTCTGGATTGTGACTTAAGAAGGGGTGAGCGCTGGAAAAGCAGGCATGCTGGAAATGCAGCTGAGAATCGCTCAGAGGACTGAATGGGCCAAGGTGGTCACTCTAATGTCAGAAGAAAATTAAATCCTCTCACGGGAGGGTAACAGTATACGGATCTTCTAGGTTCATTTATACACAATGTCTGGCATTCAATCAAAAATTACCGGAAATGTCCAGAAACAGGGCCCAGTGACTCCACCCCAGGGAAGTGCGGGTAGAAAAAGAACAAGACATCCAGCTCAGGGACTCTGATAATTAACTATGATTTATAAAATTTAAGAAAATAAATGAAATAATCAAGAATTTTACCAGAAAACTATAATCCATAACAACAAATCAAATGAAAGTTTAAGAATTGAAAAATACAATACCTGCTATAATTAACTAATCTATGTGGCTTGATCTGGAAGATAGTTTAGTAAAAAATACTCCAACTGAATCAGGGGAAAATGCACAGAAACGATGGGTGTACTTGGAGTTCTGGAAAAAAGAGTGTGACCAGTATTTGTAAACATTATCACTAAGAACTTTCCAGTACTGACAACAGACTCAAGGTAGAGATTCATCAAATTCCCTAAGCCAGTCAGGATAACACAGAGAAAACCTCACACTGGCACATTGCAATAGATCTGCAAAACAGAACAAGGAAATATCTTAAAATCAGCATAAGCAAAGAAATGTTTTCAAAAGAGCAAATATAAGACTGATAGAATGCTTCTCGATATAAACAACAGAAATAAAAAGAGCACAGAATAACATATTTGAAGTGTTGGGGGAAGAAAAGCTATCAAATGAGAGGGTAAAGTAAAAGATAACTGACCACTAAAAAAAGGAAAAGAAGGAAAAATGAACTTTATCATGAAATTATATTCTAAATAAAAGGTGAAATTGGTAAAATAGGATAAATTTTAAAATTTTAAATAGGATAAAATCGGATAAAATAGGATAAATACCCTAGATAAAATAGGCTAAATATAAAAATAATATGAATCAATTATATGATGCTTGCAAGAGACAAACAGGCCATATATATATATATATATATATATATATAGAGAGAGAGAGAGAGAGAGAGAGAAACCTGAAAATAAAAGGTTAGGAAAAAATACTTCTGGTAAGGATTAACAAAAAGAAGAAAAACATTATGTTGCTCTAGTCATAAGTCAAAGTAAATAGACATTTATGTCCTGTTCACTTTTTGGTATTTTGCACTTCAATTAAAGGCATGCAGAGGAAAGAAAACACGTCTCTTCAAGCCAAACAAGCAAATAAAACACCAAATATAAAAGAACAATCTCTGTAACAAAAATCTTCAAAAAGAAATATATTTTTAGTGACTGCACATTACTCACTGAAATTCTGGGGTTTTTTTTTTTCAACTTTTGTGTACTATTACGTAAGTTACTTCCCACGTAATGATGTTTGTTCATCTTCCTTTGACTAAGCAGGGTTTCTGTACTGCCCAAGGTGAGTGTCTTGGGTTGATAGACAAATGATATGATGGACAGGGCAAATCATGTGTTCATATTCCTGAAAGTACTTTGCTGAAAGCAAAACTTCCTATTTGATTAGAGACATTTATTTTGGTTGAATTGATTTTTTTCTTACCCTTTTTCTATTTCAACATGTTTTCTTGTCAGCATCTTGAGTTCAGTCCGTGGATGTAGCGTTTCTTTGCACTGGCTGACAGCAGCCACTATGTGACTGTTTTATTAACATGCAACGGATGCTTCGTTGAAACTTCCATTTGCTGTGACCTGGACATTGGTATTCAGAGGGAAAGTTCAATAAACTCGCCAATCTTATTGGTATTTCTTAATGCATGGCTACTTTTGTGTGTGTGTGTGTGTGTGTGTGTGTGAGCAGGTTTAGTTTCACAACAAAATTAAGAGGAAGGAACAGACAGTTTGATGTAATCCCCTACCCGCTTACACACAGCGTTTCCCATTATCAACAGTCCCCACCAGTTGGTACATTTGTTACAAATAATGAAACCACATTGACACATCATTATTACTCCCTCAAATTCATAGTTTGTATTAAGATTCACTCTTGTTCCTTTACATTCCATGGGTTTGGACCAACGCATAAAGACATGCATTGACCATTAGAGTATCACATAGGGTGCTTTCATTGCCCTGAAACTCTCTTGTGCTCCACCTCTTCGTCCCTCCTCCTACCCCAGGCAACCTCTGACTTCTTTTTACTGTCCCCATAGTTTTGCCTTTCTCAGAATGTCATAGAGTTGGAATCACAGACTATGTAACTTTTAAAGTTTCTTTTCCTGGCTTGATAAAATCAGCTCATTTCTTTTTAGTGCTGAATAATATTCCATCCTATGATGTATTTCTAAAAGAGATTTTGTGGTGAAAGTATGTGTTAATTTCAAAGTAGGAAATCTAAGCATTTTGTGAATGAATCAGGACATTTCTCAACTTAGAGATATTGAAGGTGTGATGTTATTCATGTTGATGGTGTGACATTATACAACCCCTACAGCAATAAGACATCTCTCTCCTTCCCATGGCATCACCAGCTATTCTGGGTTTAGGACTAAAAGGCTTGCACCTGGAGAGGCCCTTCAGTTCTGCACCAATAGGATGGTTGGTGACCCTAAGTTTTAAAATCGAAGATGTCCATTTTCAAAAATAGAAGAGAATAATTACTGCAAAATGCCTGTAATGTTGAGGCTTAAAATAAATTACAAGTGACTGTTGATTCTTCAAAGGAGAGTCTTAAGGGATACAGCACACTTGTTTGATAAGGCAGCAAGACTGTCATCTTCAAGGTAAAAGTAGAGATGTTTGATGATTCCAGTAATGGTTTTCACCTTTCTCTTCCATTCAGACTCACTGGGTCCAGTGTTCCCGACCTCATTGTGAGCATGAGCAACCAGATGTGGCTCCATCTGCAGTCGGATGACAGCATTGCCTCGCCTGGATTTAAAGCTATCTACCAAGGTATGTCGGGAGCGCACCCACCAATGTTGAAAACGAGTGTACTCACACAGGGCAAGGACCCTTCTCCACGGGTTAGATATACACCACATTGGCATGTTTTCAAACAGGGACTGGTTATTTGCAATTTCCTTAACTAAAGCTCTTTCTTTTCTTTTCTTTTCTTTTCTTTTTTCTTTTCCTTTCCTTTCCTTTTCCTTCTTTTCTTTTCTTTTTTCTTTTCCTTTCCTTTCCTTTTCCTTCTTTTCTTTTCTTTTCTTTTCTTTTCTTTTCTTTCTTTCTTTCTTTCTTTCTTTCTCTTTCTTTCTCTTCCTTCCTTCCTTCCTTCCTTCCTTCCTTCCTTCCTTCCTTCCTTCCTTCCTTCCTTTCTTTTAAGTTGGAAGCTTGGCTTGCCATGATGTGTGCCATCATTAGGTTAAAATAAAAGAGTAATACTAAGTATGAATGCAAGGTATGAAAAGTATGCACACAGGTGGATCTTGGCATTTTCTCTCCTCCTGAGAGGCAGTCATTATGCTTATTAACTAGGGGAAACATTTTGAACAATGAATTGAATTAAGCTCCATTCTATGCATGCTCACGGTCAAATGTGTGTGTGTTGTTGTGGTTTAAATGGAAAACAGAGAAATCTATATGAAGTTGGAGAAGACGCTACGAAGTTCTTGTGTAGGAGAAAAATAAATGTTTGGGAGTTGAAATAGTTACTCCAGAGACGTTGGCTTCACCTCTGGATCCGCGTCCAGGAGCCACCGTATCAGAGAATGGCTTTCTGTCGTGCAGGACAGCTGTGTGTCCCCCTAAACCAGGGCCTCGCGTGCGGCATCTTTTAAATGACGCATACACAGACCATTTTCCTGTAGCTACACTCTTTGGTGTTCTTGACATCCGTAATCACAGTTTGACTTGGGAAATAAACATGAAGGAGGCTTGCGAGCACGTTCACTTCTCCATTTTGGGAGAAGATGGGTGGGGAATCTCTATCTTCAGTTTAAATCCTGTATGTGTTTGAGGAAGAGAAAGAAATCATTCTGTCATTCACGCTCAGATACTGCATGTGTGTCCCCAGATACAGTACGATGATCTCAGATTAAAATGTTTTATAAATTATTTTATAAATCTACTTATTTATAAAACTTTAAAGGATATATTTAAACTATCATTTGCGTTTGATGCCATACTTTCAACAAGCCACAAACTGATTTTAAATTATTTTCAATAAGATCGAGAAGAACCTTTTATCATTTTTTTTTTTTTTTTTTAAAGATTTTTTTATTTATTCATTTGACACAGAGAGAGAGACTACAAGTAAGCAGAGAGGCAGTCAGAGAGAGAGGAGGAAGCAGGCTCCCCGCCGAGCAGAGAGCCGGATGTGGGCCTCGATCCCAGGACCCTGGGATCATGACCTGAGCCGAAGGCAGCGGCTTTAACCCACTGAGCCACCCAGGCGCCCCCTTTTATCATCTTGAATGCAAATTAAAGGAAGTCTTTTCAGGGTCAACTTTATACTATCACACAAATGTCTGTGAACTGATCATCACTTTATCAAAATAACCAGGAAAATGCATTTTAAACCCATTCATATGCCTTTGTTAATACAAACAAAATCAGTTATTAAAAAGAAACTATAAGAAAATATACGGTAGCCATTTAGAATAAAACATAAATCTGTGTTTTACATAAGAATGTGCATTTTCAAAACACGGATACTTTCCATAAGTAATATATCAAAACTTTAGAGAACTAACGAATTACAAAGTACTGTAATACAATAAAAGTGGTGATGATTTTACTAGGATTATTTTGCTGGAGGGGAGCCGTTAGAAAGAAAGAAAGAATCAATTTGTAAGTTTTACTGTCAGGAAAACTTTTAAAGTTCTCCTGTGCAAAACAAAACAAAACAGAACAAGACAAAAACAAACTACTTGTTATCGTATCACCGTCTAGCACACTCTTTGTGGTTAAGGGATGGGGTAACGGTCTGTGCCTTTCACCGTCCTTGAGAGATTTCACTACTCTGAGGGTTGTGGAGCACTGAGAGCAGGCCGGTGATCCCTGACCATGGAAACACACGTGAACTCTGGGGAGGAAACACCATCAGTGATTGCCCAGTGGCTAAAGACGACTTTGGCATCTCTTATCAAATTCATGTCAGCATCGCTAATTGTCTGTGTGTGTGTGTGCCCTTTGATTTCTCCTTTGAGACGGTTTTTCAGATATCTCAGAGGTCCCCTCATCAGTTGCTGAGTTTATCAAAGTCTTTAACACAATCTGTATGTGTGTGTAGTGATGAAAGTGGGACAAACAGACCTGCAGAGTTGGGGTTTTATTTTCTTCAGTCATATTTTGTGAACTTGAGTAAAGGGACAGTGTGCCTCGTTTTCTCAGGGTGTGTTGTGGATTACTCAGGAGCTGAACATACGTAACCAGAACTTACTGCCAACGAGGTAGATCATTCACAAGCATCGTCCAACCCCAGTCAGTAAGCAGGCTCACAGTGACAGTGACCTGAGCTGGGATGAGCCCCGGCTGGCGCAGCTGCACGCTCCCTGTGAGCAGCAGCAGTCACAACGCTAGAAAGTTCTATGGTGGGCAGAACCAGCATCAGTGTCCTCATCTGTAAACTGTCAAAGATTCCTCCTTGCTGGAGAAATGGGGCGGGATGGGGAGGTGACGGTTCTTCTCAGTAAGAAATGCTTCGACAGAAATGATACGTACGTCCCACTCAAAGGTTAGGGCTCGGAAACACAGATAATTGCTGAATATTCCTGACATTTGGATATTTAGACTTGACCTTTAATTGAACTTCTGCACCACCGTACAGCTATTCAAGAAAGCATGGTAGAGGTAGAATCCTTTCCACATGACTTATACTTGGCTACTGCCTTTGGCGAAATTGAAAAGCATTAGTGAAATACCAAATACTTCCCAACAGGGCAAATTGCAGTAAATTAACTCAGACAGCATTAAGACACACATCATAAGGTTTATAGTACAAAGACTAGAGGGACTGGCATCATTGGCAAACTGTGGATTCTTGACTATTAAGGGCTAGAAGTATTCTCAATTAAAATATAAATATTCTTCCAAGTGTCATATTTCAGTCTGAACGACCATACAGCATTAATTATCATTACATTTAGCTATAATTAATGCTGTGTTTACTGGCACACAGTAAGTGCTTAGCTTGAGATGTCATGGAAACGTGGATGGCCATCAGTCCCTGAGAGATTGCCCATTCAAGGCCATGTATTATCTTTTGGCAAAATAACATTCCAAAGTCAAAAAGATAATTAAAAACTGAATATAATATTTGAGGATTTAAAAAATCTAGAGAATGTTATACAGCAAAAGAAAGTATTGTAGAAATTGTTCTTTCCAGAGTGCTATATTAAGCTAACAGGAATAAAATAAAAACCACTTGTAAAGGCTACTGTCAAAAATATAAATAATTGCATTACTCAAACTATAGCTGTTTGGGGCGCCTGGGTGGCTCAGTCAGTTAAATGTCTGCCTTTGGCTTAGGTCATGATCCTGGGGTCCTGGGGTCAAGTCTTGGTGTTGGGCCCCCTGCTCGGTGGGAGGCCTGCTCCTCCCCCTCCTGGTGTTCTCTCTTGCTCTCTCTCTCTCTCTGTCAAATAAATAAATACAATCTTTAAAAAAATAAAATAAAACAATAAATCACAGTTGTTTGTTAATTGTAGTGTCAGAAAAATATATATAGTTAATAATTACACATGATTTAAGTTCCCAGTTTTTTTAAAGATTTTATTTATTTAATTTTTTGTTTATTTATTTATTTAGAGCAAGCAGGGGGAAGAGGCAGAGGGAGAGAGAGACTCTCAAGCAGTCTCCCCACTAATGCAGAGCCCAACAAAGGGCTTGATCTCATGATCTGAGACCATGACCTAAGCCAAAATCAAGGCTCAGACACTTAACTGACTGAGCTGCCCAGGCCCCCGAAACCTCCAGGTTTTGGTATTGCATGGCTTTAACTAACACACTGTATGGTGGTCAAGAACACAGGCTGTGGGGCGCCTGGGTGGCTCAGTGGGTTAAAGCCTCTGCCTTCGGCTCAGGTCATGATATCAGCGTCCTGGGATCGAGGCCCGCATCGGGCTCTCTGCTCGGCAGGGAGCCTGCTTCCTCCTCTCTCCTCTCTCTCTGCCTGCCTCTCTGCCTACTTGTGATCTGATCTCTCTCTGTGTCAAATAAATAAATAAAATCTTTAAAAAAAAAAAAGAACACAGGCTGTGTAGCTGTGCCACCTACTAGCTGTATAACTTAGGGCAAATTATTTAAACTATTTGTGCAGCAAAGTCCTCATTTAGGAAAAAAGGGAGTATAGTAATGACATTTGCTCCATAAGTCTGTTGTAGAAATCAAATGACTTAAAACATGGAAATCCCATAGCACATGGAGTAAGAAGTGTTAGCTATTATTTGCGTACACACTTTCTTTGTTAATTTTGAGATTTCCTCTAAGTAAGGTTTTTCATTATATAAACAGTAGAGCTCATAATAAAATATGGAAGAATAGTAAGTGTCCCTTCCCTTCCCCTTTCAGCTTGGCCAGATAACTTTCTCAAAAGTTTTTCCTTGTGTGTCCTTCCAGAATTTTCAATGGATATAACATCAAATTTGAAATCTCAGTGTGTCTATTAGTCTACAAACCCCAGAGGAGCTTGATGTGCAAGAAAGGTCACCACCTCTTATTACAAGGTCAACTTGGATTTCTTACAGAGTCCATCCTACCATTGTGTCATTGGGGGGCCCCACATTACCCCTTAGCTCCTCATCACCTCTGTCTCACCAAGAGGTTGAGAATTCCCCACGTGTTGTAAGGGATACAAAAGTTTTGGGGGGTCCTCAGATCCTTGGATCTTATTATTACCCTGAGGCATTCATGGTCTCTGCTACTTTGGCATACTGTTCTCCCTCCAGAAGCTGCCTGGTGGACCCCCTGCTGGCAGCCCCCCTCCCCCCCACACACATGGTGATGCTCCAGGAGTTTTGTGCAGGAGAACCTTGGGTCCAGCCGCCCACATGTGCACCGCCATCTCTCCAGGCTCCCAGCCCTAGGGACCCCCAGGTCTCTGTATTTGCTCCCACTGCTTACCCTTCAGAGACATTCACCAAGAGCCTCCCCTCAGGAAGCCTAGAGTGTCCTGGATTAATTTAGTCTTTTAAAGAAGTGTTCGTGTTACAGTAACCAGGGCGAGGAGGCACAGAGGACACAGGCTCGCTGTGCTTGGGAATCACAGAGTTTCGAGGCCGACTCAGAAACTGACACACAGACAGGGGCACGGCTGGTGATTCAAGAGCAGCCACAGGAACTCTCAGCCAATATAAATGATCACACACACACGTATATGACAGAGGGAGTCAGAGAGGATGTGATAACTGATAGTTTGCCATAAGGGAATTATTGGAGAAAATGTCATGCAAAGTTTTAAAAAAACGACAGTATTTTAGGGAGGTATGTTAGATATCTGAGAAAGTGAGGGGGGAGAGTGAGATAGTTTTTCTGTTCAAAGGGTTGTTTAAAACTTTTGTGTACATGAAAATATTTAATTAAAAATAATCTATTCAAAAATCCAAAAGGTAAAAAAAATAAGTACAGCTGACTAAAGCAATACTACTGTATTAAACAAACTATATAAGACTAACATACATATAATGATGTAATTTTTTATGATATAGACATATAATTTATAATTCTGTGAATAATATATGTAGCTCAAATACATGTATAAGTTATATATGTTTAAGTTATATATAAGAATCAGAACAATATGGAAAGCTAACAGATGTTTAGTGCAGGGTTTTTCCACTTTATATTTAAAATATCTTTATTTCTTATTACAAGTTACAAAAGTAACTACTGAGGATCAAAAAATGTTTTGTAAACCAATCTTACATTTAATAATAGAGTACAGTTCTTTTTAAAATATTATAATAATATAACAGACCGTGCAGTTATATACATTTAAAATATGCATTGTGTATTATAGCAGATGGTTATTCACTAGAAAAGAAAGGGAAAAAGTCTATTCTCAATTCAGTTCATGACCATTGTCCCTTCTAGCACGGAGGAAGGTCGACCAGCAAGCTCAGTGCCTGGATATTTGCCTATACAGTTAGGAGATTGCCGTGTTGGTGGTCCTGCGTCTTCTGGGGCTTCACTGTCTATAGTTAGGTGGGCTAACTCTGGATCTTTTTGGTCACAGAAATGATGTGTCGTTGGCGTTCATCACACATGTCGATGAGCTGCTTTTCCATAAATCATGTTTTATGTAATTTGCCATAGCTATTTAAATTTTAGCAGGGGGTAAATTAAAGGAAATGTTCCCTGTGATGGATGTGCTGCTGTGTGGTAAAAACAAGATCTATTTTAGGCTCACGATAAGAATTATTTCAGTTAAATAATTTGAGTTCAGCATGACTGTTTTATACCACAAGCACAACTGTCTTGCTGTGTCCGGTGAGCACAGTGGAAATGGGAGCTTGGGCCTCTGCGTCTGTGCTCAGGGGCCTCTGCGTCTGTGCTCAGGGGCCTCTGTGTCTGTGCTCAGGGGTCCCTGCGTCTGTGCTCAGGGGTCTCTGCGTCTGTGCTCAGTGCATCGAGTGCAGGGGAAGTCATCTCTGCCCCCCGGGAGACAGCACTGCAGACATACCATTCACGTTGTGTAATGTTTAAGACACTTGTGATGGTTAATTTCATGTGTCACCCTGACAGGGCTATCGGGTGCCTGAACATCTGGTCAGACATGATTCTGGGTGTGTTTGCAAGGTTGTTTCTGGTTGAGGTTAAAGTCTGAATTAGTTGACTGGATAAAGCAGTTTGCCTCCCCAGTGTGGGTGGGCCTCATCTAATCAGTCAAAGGTTTGATTACAGTCATACCTTGGAGATATGGTTGATTCAGGTCCAGATGATCACAATGAAATAAAAATCGCAGCTAATCGAGGCAAATGAGGTTTTTGTTTGTTTGTTTGTTTTTTGGTTTCCCAGTGCATATAAACATTATGTTTACATTATACCATGGTCAACTAGGTGCCTAATGGCATTATGTCTAAAAATCAATGTACCTACCCTAAATTTAAGATGCTTTATTGACGGGGCACCTGGGTGGCTCAGTCCCTTATGCATCTGCCTTCAGCTCAGGTCATGATCTCAGGGTCCTGGGATGGAGCCCTATGTGTGGCTCCCTGCTCAGCATGGAGTCTGCTTCTCCCTCCATCTTGCCCCTACTTGTGCCTTTTCTCTCTCTCTCTTAAAGGAAAAAATAATTTCTTAAAAAAATGCTGTATTGTTAAAGAATGGTAGCCATCACCTCAGCTTTCCACAAGCCCTAATCACTGATTACAGATCACATAACAAATATAATAACGAAAACATTTGAAATAGTGCAAGAATCACCAAAATGGGACACAGAGACACAAAATGAGCAAATGCTGTTTGAAAAATGACACTGATAGAATTGCTCAATGCAGGGTCGCCACAAAGTTTAATTTGCTAAAAAAATAATGCTGTATCTGTAAAGTACAATAAAATGAAGAGCAATAAAACAAGTGTGCCTGCTGAGCAAGAGGCCGAGTGAGGAGAGTTGACTTCTCCGCTCGGCTCTCTGTGACTGGAACAATGGTCTTCCCCTCTCGTCAGACTCAGATTTGGACCAGAACTTACATCATTGGCTCTCCTGGGTCTGGACATCCCAGGCGCCACAATCATGTGAGCCAATTCCTTGAAATCATCTCTCTCCAGTGATCGATTGATCAGGGGATTGATAGATAAAGGGATATCCTCTTGGTTTTCTTTGGGGAACCCTGATTAATCCAGTATTTCTCTACTTTTGTGGCTGGATTTGATCCACTTTCTTGACCCAGACTGTTCCCTATCTTCTGTGTGAGTAACTGTGTATCTCAGAGGAGTCCAAGGGAAATTGGATGCACAGTGTGTGTCCACCGAACAGATGAAAGCTCGTTGGTCCATATAGAACTGAGCTCATGCCCTGGCCTTGTTAGTGTGAAGCGAGGATGCTACTCAGAGAGTCAGGCATGAGTGTGCCTGTCCGAGTAACAGACTGATTTGTAAAACCCTTAAGACAAGTTAAAGCTCCGTGAAATAACTCCACGTAAACTTTTGTTTTGATCTTGTGAAAATTCCCAGGAATCGCCAAGCATTTATAATGTGTGCTTCCTTCTTCACGATAAATATGGGCTTGTATCTAAAGTGGGTACAAAACATTCTTCAAGGGCTGGATTAAATCTCTGACAGGTTAGTCTTTGTCCTGGAGCCAGACTCTGGGTGGAGATCTGTGTAGGAGAAGAGAAGTCCTTCAAGGTCCCTGAAGAGGAGGGAAGGGAGCAGCGTGGGGTCAGGGAGAAGCTGGTCAGTGCCTGATGCCTTTGTTACTCCTTCAGGGCCCTCAGTGTGGGTGGCCCCGCAGGGTCTCCTCTACAGAAGCAAGGGGGCTGAGCTTGCACGGTGGCTATGGGCTGTCCCTGGGGTGGGGGCGTAACACGGTTGGAGGAGATTCCTCAGAAGGGATGCAGCCCTCGTGAGTGCCTTGTTCTGAGGGGATATTCAGGTGGACCCTGTGGGATCCATCAACCAGGAACCAATCATCCAGGTGTCTAATTAGTCTCATGACCTAGGAGAACTTAAAGTGCATACCCACAGCTGCCTTCCTTTCCTACCCAGCTGAGTTCCCCTCTCCTTCTGCACACCCCTCTGCTGGTCTAGGTGACTGAGGAGGCAGGGAGACCCAGACCCAGATCCCTGAGGGCCCAATCACCGTGCCCTTCTCAGGCGTGTCTGCTGCGTTCATGCTTTTCTTATCCTGTTTGCACACAGGGGCACCGAGCGATGTCCCGTGGAATCTCTGAGCACCACAGCCCAGGCGTTCTCCCCAATCTTACTGTCTACAGCACCCTGCCCCGTTCTTTCCACGCGGTTGGGGAGATTACCCCACACACTGGAAGGCTTCTCCCTTGCTGGCTCATCCTTTGGCATGAAGCTCTTGAAGGGAACAGGCAGCAGGTTAGGCTTAAAGTGAAATAGGGCCCTTCCATCTCCACTGGTGACAGTGTTCTCCCTCAAGAACATCCGACTAGACCCATGGAACCTAAAGTGAGAGGCTTGGGAGCACACGCTCCCCAAGTCCACGCTGGGGTGATGTGTGGCAGGTGCGCCTGCGTCCGCTCCTCAGCTGCCCGACCCGTGCTCTCCACACACAGGGGGTCAGCACCGTGTAAGGCTGTGGATTTCAGGTGGTTAGCTTGTCCTGGGGAGTGGCACCCCATCCCCGCTGCACCATCTCCACGCTGGCTTCACGGCTGTGCCACTCAAAGAAGACCCGGCATTCTGTCAGGTGCAGAGCTTCCGAGTTTGTGGTGTCTGACCGGGTCCGTGGAGTCCAGATGTATGCCCACTGATGGCTCCTTCTCTGATATAAAGGGAGTCCTTTGTCTGAGAGCAATGCCCACGGAGGCACACAGCTGGGAGCCCACAACTGCATGCCCTACAATCTATCATAAGCCCTAGCAAGGCAAAATAGCCTGCCACACAGTGAACTCACGTGTTCTAAATTTTAGTTTCCTTACAGTGGGCTTCCTTGAGGATTTCCAGTCATTCGATATCCTAAAGAAGAAACCTACTGTTATTTCCATCAGCACCCCTGAAATAAACTTGGCCACGTCCAAGACCTTCTATCTTTGGGACCAGAAGCAGAAGTATGTACTTTGCTGGTGCCAGACATTTGCCTCCAGACGCCATGTTCACGGTACCAAGTCCCTGACCTGAACTTCACACAGGGCAGTGTGTCCGTGCTTATCTGGCCCCATCATCTGCAGCTGCCATGTCGTCTCCCTGCATTCTTTGAGGAGCTGGGCGGCAGGTTCATGTCTGTTACTATGAACAACATGCGTTTGCCTCAATTCTTAGCCTTGTCCATTGCAGGTGGACCCGTTCTCTCTTCTGGAAGTTTCTGTCAGTCCCATCTCATGAATGACTTTCCATCATGTCCGCTCTTTCCATCCCCACTCCACGGACTCTAAGGCAGCCCTCCTCTGTACCTGTCCCAGCCAGTCATGGAAATGCCACCTTTCCCTCCTTCCCAGCTGGCTTGTCCCTTCTAATCCACACACACCAGCAGTCCAGTCCAAATCCCCGCTACTAGAGAATGACAGTGGCCCTGTGGGAACCATGGGGAACCCACAGAATAGAAGGGGACCCAGTTACCAAACCTCAGCCCCAGCCCTGACCACTGCTCTTGCTTATACTTCATGCTCTAGCCAAAGCGGGCTTCCAGATCTTCAAACATTATTTTTTCTCTCCTTTTGCATGTATACTTTTCCGCAACAAGGATCATTGTTCCATGGTTCCATCCTGTGGATAATTTGTACCTCTTTCTGTCCCAGCTCAGATAATACATTCTTCAATAAGCCTAACATGCATGGCTGTACTAGATGCTCTTCTGACACATCCCTGTACCACGTCATATTGACTCCATCCCAGTAATTCCTTCATTGTTTGTCTGCTCGGGAGGTTGGACCTTTGGGGATACAGGAACCTCTTAAACCATATAGAGTGGTGCAGTCTCTGGCATGTAGCTGTTCCTTAAGTGAAGTTGACCCTTGAACAGCAAGGAGGTTAGGGGTACTGACCTCCCCTACAGTCTAAAATCCAAGTATAACTTCTGACTCCCTCAATACCCAACTACTAATAGCCTACTGTTGACCAGAAGACTTACTGAAATATAAACAGTCAATTGCCATGTATTTTTTAGGTTATATGTTTTAGATACTGTATTCCTTCCATAAACTAAGCTAAGGTAAAGAAAATGTTATTAAGAAAGTCATAAGGGAGAGAAAATATATTTACCGTTCTGTACTGTACTTATAGAAAAAAATCCATATATAAGTGAACCCTCAAAGTTCAAATCCATGTTGTTCAAGGGTCGACTGTGTGTGCCAACTAAGTAAGTGAGCAGAAGGATGCCCAAAGCCACAGGAATTCCTAGATGGTTTAGAAACTGGTGGTATCGTGTTGGGCCACTGACCCTTGTTGATAATCTTAAGTACACTCCAGTTTCTTTTCTAAAGAATTTAATTTAGGCCCTCACATTTTATGAAATTCTCGCTGAATAGAAAAGAAGTCAACACAGAACATGGGATCCTTCCAGTTGTTGGTGCTACTCTGATGCAAACACCCAAATCTGCTCTCTCATGCTTGAGTCCCTGTGTGATCGCCTGCCTTGGTACCGAGTCCCTAAACAAAGAGCTGCCCTTCCCTTGTTTCCCTTCATGTCCTTTCCCTGGACTCTCCAGGAATTCCAGGTGCCCACCCTGTATCACTGAACTGGAATGGCAAAGTGGTGTGTTTGTGCACAAATCCCCAAAGTACCAGTATTTAGACGTTTCTTCAGCATTATCTGCTTCTCACACTGGGATGTGGGTACAGGTCACCTGGAAATCTCAGTAAGATGCAGATTAAGGTTGGGATGGAAGGGTGTGCTTTAAAGGTCCACAGTTCTGTGATGCTGAGGTTGCACTGCAAGAATGGCTAGGTATCAGCTCCTAGAATATCCCACATCTGTGTCCCTCCCACGTCAGCATGGAATCCCCTGGTGTCTGTTTTCCGCCACCCACACCCACTGATGTCGCCAGTCTCCATTTCTCAGTCCATGTTCTGTCTGATGAATCCATGTCTTTCTCCACCTGCAGCTGGTTTGATCTCCATCATGGCCCAGCCGCAGAAGGTGAGATTAATTCCGTTCCTCGTCTTTTCCCAGATGGCCCGTCTCTGCAAGCGCGGCCCCCTGCCAAGGACACATACGTGTGCTCGAGGTTCTTGGACCTCATACACTGTCCACTTTTCCTACATCCGGATTCATGCTGTTTACCCGCCCTGATGGGTCCTGGTTCACCCCTTCTGCCTGGACACATTCTCCCCAGTCTGTATGGCCCATTCTGAGTGCTGCCCAGGTGGTAAGGCTTTTCCTAGCACAAAAATTCTGATGAAGCCTTCTTTCTAGTGTTCTCTGACAACTCTAGGTCACAACGTTCTCTCAGCCAAGAGTTAGTGTCTTGTGTGTCCTCCAGTCCTTGAGAAAAGAGACCCATTTTATTCAATTTTCCATCTCCAGGCTATACCAGCAAACACAGTGTCTTCACCTTGGTAAGCGAACAAAAGTGTGCCATGCTCTAACAGACAGAGTGAAGTCACTTAGAATTGGAGAGCTCATCCCCTCAATTAATACTTATTGGCCTTCAGCCCGGTGTTAGGTATGGTTTTTGGTATTAAGAGGCAGTTCTCCTGGGAGCTTGCATTTTCAAGTCAAGACAAGATAATTTTAGATAATGATAGCAAATGAGGAAAACAGAATAAAGTTGATATTTTATGCAAATATAATAAAAGGATATAGAGTAAAATATCCTCTATTTCTAATTTAATATATGGTTTAATACATTCATTTCGTGTCAATACCTTGATCTTAAAGCTTTGCAAATGAGTTAAACCCATGCATTACCTTTTAGCATTATAGGGTTGTCTGCTTTTCAGCTTTATGGGGTTTTTCTTCTTAAATCTTTTCCCCTCTTGAATACACCTGCAGTGTTTTAAGATTTTGGTTGTTGTATTCTTGCTGGCTGATTTTTCACTTGTTTGTTTTCATTTTTACTACCATACAGGGATTCAAGCCTAAGTGTGTATTAATTGAAATAGTCTTTGAATATTTATTGTGTGATGTTTATAAATGTGTTTATATAATTTTATACATGTTAACATAGACATGTTTACTATGTTTATATATGTGCGTCTATTCATATATATATATATATACACACACATAATATCTGAAAATGTTAAAGTGAACAAACTATTCTTTGCTAGAATCATTTATAAATAGCAATTCACAGATTTTTTAGCAGTATTTTCCCTGTGAATATAAGATTTAGAGCAGTATTGGGTTAATGTTGAGTGTATATTTGAAATTCTTGATTCTAAGTCTCCTTAGTTGGTGGGTGTTTAGCAATCTGACTGACAGTGGAGTCAGAAGTAAGTGTGCTTACCACTAACCCAATTAGGAGAAGCAGAGTTTCTATGAGTCATAATTTTGGGCTATGCAGCATTTTTCTGTGTGTGTAAAAGAGGGGTTATAGGAGAAATTCTTATGGTTCATAGAAACAACTTTATGATTGCTTCTAAAAATACCAGTAGCCTCCTTTGGGTTGCTAATTCCACAGTTTAGGAATTCAACCCAAAAAACCAAAACTCATTTGAAGGCATCATTTTATACACAGTGAGAGCCATATATAGATGTTAGAGCAGAGGGAGTTTAAAGAGAGACAATAAAACTATGCTCGTATTGCTACTTTACCTTTGCAAAGCTCTTTGAGAGAATATGTATAATCTTACAGATGAGGAACAAAGTAATGTGGGCAGACACAAATGTAGCCAAATTAGAAAAATGGCATATTAGCTAAGAAATGTGTTATTTTAATCAACATTATTGGAAACTTCTTCATTAGATAGCTCTTAAATTTTACCAAGATTACTAGTATAGGTGAATATAAAAATTAAATCTATAAAATAGCTCTTGGGGTTAATTTTCTCAGAGCTTTATTGAGTGAAATAAAAATATATGGTATACTGTAAGAGTTATGTTTATAAAGCAAACAAATCTGATAACTTGGTTATGTATTTGTATTTAAACAATAGAAAAACATGTTAATAATTGAGTGCTAGCGGCTGGAGTCATTTGGTTTTGGATATTTGTTGTTGCTGTTGTTTTCTGCTGGTAAATTTCACGTGGACACAACCAGTGTCTGGTTGTCCTACCTACAGACCAATTGGACTCACATACGCTATTATATTTAAAACAAAATAAAAACAAACACACAATAATAACAAAAATACATACTATAACAGTATTGAGTTTAAGATCATTCATTTTGTTGTTTGTTGAGCATGTCGAGGAATTTGTGTGAAGATTCGCTAACATTCATAATGGGCCTAGCTTGAATGTATCTCAGGAGCACCACTTACTCCAAGTTTCTATTTTTTTCCCTGGGTTACACTTTATGAATGAATTATAAATACTGCCTCTTCTTAATGATGTGAGGTAAGCCACTATTAAATATTTAAGTGTATCAGCATTATAAGTGAGGAAAGCAGGTGGAGTCATGCAAGAGGACATTAAGTTGTGATGGGGAAACGTGACCTTTAAATTCTAGGTCTAGTGGCCCATCAGCTTGGGCTGCATCCAGCTGTCCTGTCTTAACCTTATGGGCACAGATTAAGGTTCAGTCTCAAAGTAAGCTGCCAGGAGACGTAGTGGAATTTAGTGAGGGTGATGAGCCGGAGTGAGATGACCAGGGCAGACTGGTTTGTGAACCACGTCTCAGTCAGCATCTGGGCAGCATCGGGCATGGGTACGTATGAAAGTCCTGTGAATGGTGATGAACAAGAAGAGGTTGTGGAAGAGTTGAAACTGGCAATGTGTCTTTTTTATTATTATTATTATTTTAAAGATTTAATTTATTTGAAAGAGAGAGTGAGCAAGAGAGAGAGAGAGAGCATGAGAGGGTGGAGGAGTTGAGGCAGAGAGAGAAGCAGACTCTCCACTGAGCAGGGAACCCAGTGTGGGGCTCAGTCTGGGGACCCCAGGATCATGACCTGAGCTGAAGGCAGATGCTTCACCGACTGAGCCACCCAGGCGCCCTGCAATGTGTTGTGAGTCTTTGAATGTAAAACCTCATCTGACTTTGTCACCACCCGGATTCTAAAGTCAAATACACTGGCATTCGAATTGCTGAAAGTTTTTTTTTTTCTTTGTTTCTCCATGTCCCCACAGCCTGCCTGTGTTTTTCTTCCATGTTCCTGCTTCCTTTAGAATGTTTAGTGATCGCAACAAAGTAGAGTCCTTTAGGGGATTACCGAAATTATTGATTTTGGAAACATTGTCTGTTACTGATTGCAAAATTATAAGTGGAACTCTTTTTTCTCTACATATATCCTGTATTTTAACCCTCATGCATTTGCTCAGGTCTCTAAGCCGGAAGTATCCTTCTGTCACGTTTGGTTCTTCGCAACTCAGCCCTGATGCATATTCTCTTAGATGTATTTTTGAATCTATCAGCATGTGTAGCTCCTTTTTTTTTCTTTGCTTTTCTATAGGGAATTAGAGGTAAGCATAAAGGAGGTTAGTGCAGTGTGAAGCTAAATGAAGACAAAAGCTATCTGGGGAAAGCAGGCTGCTCCATACATGGGTTGGAAAGTTCCAGAAGGGTAGCAATTCCCAGAACAGGACGATGAAGAGGGCAGAACTTTAGCCAGGAGATCTGAGCTTGAGCTTCAGTGTGCTCTGAATATCTCTTTCCTCTAATAGTTGTGTGTCCTGGGAGAGCTGGGAACGAGATCACTTGCAGGCTCTTCTCCCAGCTCTAGAAGAAAGATAAATCAGCGGCTCCATGAATATCTGGTTTCTAAGGGAAGCTGATTCCAGGAATGATGAGCAAGCAGAAAGAGAGGTGATTGTTACCTCTGATAATGAAAACCCTGCCCTTGGAATACCCCAGTGCTAAGAGGGAAATAGAGAGAGGAGGCAGCCAGGTTGTCAACCAGGTGGGAAACCACTGAATAATGCCTAGGATAAAGCTGCGCCAAATGAGATGACCACGAGAGCATGGACGGGGCATCTCAGAGATGTTCAGTGTAAGCACCCTCCCTTCTGTCAGGGCATGGGAGGGAATTGTTTGTAACCGCATTCTCAGGTGGAAAGAGAGTGCTCTGAAGGATCATGACTCAGTCATGCTTAAGGTCATCCAGTCAGGTGGTGAATGGAGAGTCAGGTGCGTCTTCTAAGCAGAGCTGGGGGCAAGCTGAGGGGCAGACCCCACAGTCCTTTCCTATCACTGTAGGGAATCCCAACAGGCAGGGTGTATGGATGGAAATGGAAGTCAGTAAATCAGATGACTTTCAGAATGCCATGCAGTCGCGACGAGAGAAAGGTGAGGCTCCCGAGGAACACAGATGGTGGAGAGCTGTTTCCCCACCCCTGCAGGCCCATCACCCCTGCAGCCCCATGACTTTTGTTCTGCCATTAGAAAGCTTGCTCGTAGTGGGTCACGTTAGTCCTAGACCAGAGCAATGGGGAGTTTCTTAAAGTTCTGAACGTTGAAAATAATTTGAAACTTTCCAGCTGAAGACTTCAAATATTATTTTCTCTGCTCTCACATGAGTTCTTTTGCTTATTTTCTCTTTGCTACAGGGATCAGATAGAATAAGAAAGGAAAGATTGCCTTCCCCAGCACCGTCTATCCTTAGGCATTGAAGGCGCTTGGGGTGGTACATGACTTGGGCAGAGCCATCCCATCTTAGGCTGTAGGATAACCTAGGAGTACCCAGAGAAAAATGGGAGTAGGAGGAATACAGAGAATTGTGCCGATTAGAACCTCTAACGTTTAAAAAGCAAAGAAACTGAAGTCAGCCTCTCATGTGTTTTTCAAACTAAATCCATTTGCTTTTAATGTCCCTCTATGATTCTTTAGATTTATACTATTGTAATGCAAATAAATTAAAAAAAATTTTTCTTTTTTCTTGAAACAGTCCCAAAGGTTAGTTGTGTCATGAGTGCTTCCAACACTGCCTTTTGCATGTGGACTTGAATATTGGGGCTGAGAGGGCATGTGCCCCTGGGAACACATTCCTGGGACCCTTCCTTCCCCATTTCCTGGCAGGTGAACTTCACCAGCACCCCCACTGGTGCATCTCTGATTTCTGCTTCTGTCCAACTGTTCATGTCAGTATCGCTTGTTCTCATGTGGTTTTCTGCATTTTGTTTTTCCTGGAGAAGCTTGTGTGTTAACATTGGTACAGGGTCTTCCTTTGGACTATGATTACAGCCGAACGATCTTTCCCAAATTAGCGCAGAGTAGATGAGGTTACTCAGCAGCCTGTGTCCTGTGATGCCGTGACTGGAGAAGTTAGCAATCATCGCCTGGAGCATGGACATACAACTTCCATAACAGTTCACGTGGCTGCGGGCGCACAGTAGGGCTTTGCCTGGGAGAGGTGCCACTGAAGGCCAAAGTGGCCCCACTGAGTCCTCGGCGACCCACCCGACTCTCCCTGGTGTTGGGCAGGCAGGCCTTCCACATAGAATGAATGGATTTCCAGCAACAACTGCAAGCTTCACATTCCTTCAAACCTTCCCTCTGTACATCCACAGCAAGGCTCCCCTACATTTTAGGGGAAAAGCCTCATGTTTGACAGAACAAGAACGTCTTCAGCATTTCTCCTTCACAGACATCTTCGTCTGCACCCGTCCCTTGTCTCACTGGCCTCAGAGAAGGATGAGCGGACCACTCTTGTCCCAGGACCCATCCCTTTGTCCCCTGGGAGGCTTGGTTTCATCAAAAGACATTGAGGTGCTTTTCCTCTAAGTCAGTCCCCCGACTGCTTCGCTTAGACTAAGACAGCATCATTCTCACTGCTGTCTTAGCCTTTGATCTTATTTATTTTTTTTAATTCTTCTGTCTTTAAATAAAAAAAAAAAACAACAAAAAACTGTTGGTCACACTTGAGAGAGATCCGTCTCTCACCAGCCGTTGGAGGTTCGGATGGCCTCATGGGCGCCCTCTCTCAGTTTCCCAGCTCGGCTTGCTTTTCTCATGGCTTTGTTCTCAGAGGTTTCTATATGTGGCAGAAAGTTAAAATCATTTTTTTAAAGAGACTTTCAGTTACTCTGAGCTTCTGTTGTTCTTCTGGTTCACAGCCTCAGAAGGAGAAGATACCTTCTCTGGCATCAGCCTTAATCCTCAGAATGATTTAGGGGTCCTGCCTGGCTGAGCTTCTCACCAGCACCTCCTGGGTCCCCCCCAGGAAGAGTCCCACTGGCCATTCCCAGTGACCTGCCAGCAGTCAGGCGGGGTGGGCAGGAGAAACTCCCACCAGAATCAGACGTACTAGGTGCAGAGCAGTTTCCAGAATGAGAATCTGAGCAGCAAAGAGCAAATAAGTTTTAAAAAGAGACCAAAAGATCAGATGTTCATTGCATGATACTACAGAAACTTCTGGCATTTTCTCTCTCCTTATCAACCTCGGCTTCCCATCGCCCGCAAGACTACAAGCAAAATACTCCCCTTGGATTTCCAAGCACTTTGTCAGTGGAGGCATCTTCCACTAAATATTTTCATTTCCACTTCATCCTCCAATACTACCTGATGTGGAAAGTATAAGCCATTGTCTTTTTTTTTCTTTTATTCATTCCATTCCCCTTTTCTAGGCTTCAGCTATTCATCTTCACTGCTAAAATTAGCATTTTTATTTTATTAAAATACTGAATTCTATTGAAATTGTGTCATGCAAAAAAGAATGTGCAGCTATTTTTCACTAATTTGGGTTTGATGGACATAGAGGGACTTGGGTACATCAGTTTCTGTTTCGACGAGCTGCTTTCATCTTTTCATCAGTCCCGGCCGCACTTTGATCAATTCTATTGCTCTTTTGATGTTTTCCAAAGCCTCTTAGTAATGAGGTACTCAAAATATAACAGCTGATGTTGTGCAGCGTTTTCATTTTATTAAGAATATTTTACCTTCCTGAGGATGAACTCACATTTTGCCAATTTTTTTCCTTCACATCTTCAACTCTTTTAATAACAAGTCATTATGTGCAAGCAGACGGTGGGCTAATTATTTCCTTTCTTCCTCCAACTCAATTAGTGCTGTAATTTTTCCCCGTGTTCTTGAAGTTAGAAAGTTTATTAAGGATACCAGCTACTTACTGAGCACGACCAACACTGGTTTGTCTTTCCGAAGCGTTCTTTCAAATAGACCCCAGAATTCCAAAGTCTGCATGGTCTTGTCATAGGTATTTCTGTGCATCCGAAGTAAGATCGCTGGAAAGAACGGCAGACTTTCCTGTTTGTTTTGCCCCCCTTTTCTCCTTCTTTACTTTGTACAAGAACCTTGTTTGTTCCTAACAGTTTTCCTAAACGGCCCTTCTTTTGTCTATACAGCATGAAGCCTTCAGTAGAGCAATTAGCTCGTACATGGGATTTAAAAAAGACCCAAGCATTTTATCCCAGACTTTGCTTTGAGTCGCTGGTAGGACCAATGCATTAATCAGACTCACTGGGGCGTCAGTTTCACGATGCTCATCACTCAGGCATCGTCTGGATACACTGCAAAAATCACTATGAAAGTTCATTCAAGTCTGTGGCGGGGTCCTCTGTTGGAAGCTGCACTCACCCCGCAGTGTTTTGTAAACAAGTTCAATAAGTATGTAGTTACCTAAAGGATGCTGTTTCGAGAGGAAACCTGATTCTTTGAGAGCTAGCGCAGGGTGGGCCATAAGTGCTCTCCCGCCTGGGTCCTCTCTCTCCTGGGCTCCAGGGCAGGCTCCAGTGCAGCTTCAAGGAGAGCTCCCCGTGCTCCCCCTCCCCCCTTGGCCGCTCCTCCCTGACGCTGTGGCTAGTTCCTTTCTTGACGTCAGTTCCATTACAACAAACTTTTCGAATTAGTTTTCAGTCCATTTCAACTTTACTGTTATCTTTCCAAACTGCTCACTTTCCTGTCAAAAATGTAATTATCCATCCGGGTCTGGGACAGTGTTTTTGGCTTTCCATTATATCCGCACTCCCACCGGTGTGCTCAGAACATGAAGTCATTTCATTGTTCCTCCATGTACAGTCTCCTTCGGACTCAAAATGACGGATCTGAATTTCATGCTTTTCCTTTTTCTATAGCATACCGGCTTGAATGATTCTCTTTTGTTCAAGGATATAATCCCTCAGTTGCCATTCCTGTTACTCCCTTAGTCTTTCCTCAAACTTTTATGCATTCCTACTTACACCACTTTCTTCTGATTCTCGCAGATTTTATTAAAATCAATCAGAAACCTTCACCCGCGACCTGGCCTTGTTTCTCCCGTCCTCGCCATTGACAGTGTATCTCCACCTCGACTCTTGCAACTGTCTCTCAACCGAGATCCTATTTTTCTGAGCTTTCTCTTATGGTCTGTGAGGCGCAGATTCATCATCCTCACATTCATGAGCTTTCTGCTCCAAAAACAAGCTGTGTAATGAAAAAGTCAGAAGCATCATTGCCACAGAGGCTGGGCTGGACCAGTTCCGGGCTGTTTTTAAGTTCTTCTCTTGTAACTTAACTTCGTGTTGCCTAGAACTAGCTCTGAAATGGATACCTCCCATCTCCCTGGCAGGGTTCTGGTGGAAGTTAAATAAGACGCTACTTTATGTTGCAGGACTATCTCCAGAATGTGACTGGTACTCAGCACATATTAGCAACCTCACTTTAGGGCCATTAAAAACATTACATTTTCATCCACCAATAAGACCCAGATAACATGTCCAGACAATGTGAAAATAGGGTTTTCTTCCCCATCTTTCTGGTGCACTCTAAGTCCTTGAAGTATTTTTTTTTCAAGAGTTTATTTACTTCTTTGACACAGAGAGAGATCACAAGTAGGCAGAGAGGCAGGCAGAGAGAGAGGAGGAAGCAGGCTCTCAGCTGAGCGGGGAGCCCAATGCGGGGCTCGATCCCAGGACCCTGAGATCATGACCTGAGCCGAAGACAGAGGCTTTAACCCACTGAGTCACTCAGGCGCCCAGTCCTTGAAGTATTATTACACGGCCTTTCGTTTTGATTGAAATCAGTTGCAAGTATCTCAATTTAAACTTTTAAACTTTTCACCTCTCTCTCTCTCTCTCTCTCTCTCTCTCTCTTTTTTTAATTCTTCCAATTTGTTTGTGAAGAAAGAGGGTCAGTGGTCCTGAAGAGATTGCCACTGTATGCATTTTGCTGATCACACCCCCTTGGCATTTAGGAACATTGCTGTGAATCGGTACCTGGATACAGAGGCTCAGTCAGACACGAGCGTCTTTTCTCAACAAGATGACTTTGTGCCTTGGGCTGCACCTTCCCGTCAAGGGACCCCACCACGGAGAGGCAGGGACTGGATCTCTGCGCTGACTCAGGGCTGCAAAGGGAAACCTTCTAAGTCAGGAATTCCTTTCTCATTGATTAGCAGAGGTGCTTCTGTGAGGAGAAGTATGTTGGATCATCCAGTGGTGAAGTTCATTACTGTAGGCAAGATAAGGATAAATGCTCGCTCCTCTGTTTATCCCCCATCCTCGACCCAAGCACTCCTGACGTTTGGGCGCGATGCTTCCCTGTGGGCAGCGGGCAAAGGGGGTCTGTCCTGTCCTGGGCGAGCGTCGTCCCTGGCCCCTGCCTGCCAGACAGCAGTAGCTTCTCCCTGCCCGGACGTCTCAAGCCCCACAGTGTCCTCAGGCAGCTCCTTATCCCAGAGCTGGGGTGAAATCTCCCTGAATTGGAAACTACGACTCCAAATGCCATTACTTTTATTTCTGTGTTATCAAGAACTCATGGATTTAAGCAAATGTGATGATTTCAGTCTGTAGAACGTACTGCCCTTCTTGATGCTGAATTGTGCTGTCTGGGCCTCTTGTGTCTTTCCCACATGAGCTCCCGGGGGCATGGCAAGCTTCTGGACAGGGAGCAGAGCCCACCTTCTGGCGCGGTTTATGCAGGCCCTGCTCCAGGCCTGAAGACACTCATGTGTCCGGGAACGCGGGCGCTGCCTCCGTGGAAAGTGAGGACTGAGGACTGTAATCTGAGCCTTTGTGATGTTTGCTGCTTCTTGAACTTCTTACTGCTGGGCTCTTTCATGAGGGAGGGAGGGTGTGTGTGTGTGTGTGTGTGTCTGTGTGTGTGCACGTGTGTGTGTGTGTAAATGTGTAGGGTTTGCATGTTTTTCTCTGTGTGGGAATGTGTACGTGTGCATGTGGATGTAGTGGATGCCTGTGACTATGTGGGTGTTTGTGTGTGCACGTGTGTGTTTGTATTTGTGCATATGTGTGTACACACATGTGTATGCATGGATGCATGAATGTGTGCTTGTGTGGCCGTGAATATGTGGATGTGTCTGGATGTGTGTGTCTGTGTGCATCTGTGTTTGTGTGTGTGACACTTGTGTACTTACATGTGCTCATGGGTTTGTATGTTCATTTATGTGTGAGTGCATTGTGCATGTGTATGGGTGTGAACATGTGGAGGCATATGTGTGCACGTGTACTGGTATGTTTGAGTGTGTGTGTGTGTGTGTGTGTGTGTGTGTGTGTGCAGGTGTACCTGTGAAGACCAGATACACAAGCGTTCTCACTGACACACGCGGTTCGGAGTCAGCCCTATGAGTTTTTACTTACTGACCCCACGTCACACCCCTCCTCCCCTGTCGCACCGAGAGTCCCTGTCCTCAACAACTCTGGTAAAGGTAGAATTACAAAAGCAAACCCTTCCTCAGTTACTTTATTCTACAGCAGAGACACCTTGAGAACGAGCCCAGCGTCACCTTACACACTTACTGAGAGCGACTTGCAGTATTTCCACACTTGGGTCACGTCTCACAGTTGAATTTGTGCACTGAAGGCTCTAGGAGTGTTCACAATTCAACCCACAGTTAGATTTGTTTCATTTTTTTATGTTTTAGGATTGCTTCTAAAAGTAATTTTATTTTATGACATAGAAATTTTGCATATATATATGACTCTACAGTCAAATCTGCCAAATTAGGTTTATTTGAAAAGTCTCTCTTCCATTCCCGTGTCTTCCATACTCATTACTCTTCTCTGGCAAAAATAATTATGGTTTATTCTTCTGTATTTTGAGAATATAGACACACTTATAAATGTTATTAATATAACACAATAGTGTTAGACAATCATATACCATTATATATACATGTTCATAATATATTTGTATCACCTCCTCATCCTAAGTTGGATAAATAGTAATATGTTTTGGGCTTTCTACTTTTTTTTTTTCCTATTTAATGTAGTCTGGAGATCATTCCAGAGTTTTTTCCTTCCTTCCTTCCTCCCTCCCTCTCTCTCTCTTTCTCTCTCTCTCTCTCCTCATCCCACCCAATCTTTCCTTCTTCCATTCAGTTTCTCCTTCTCTCTGTCTCTCTCCTTGTCTCTCAACTCATTGTCACTCAACTCATTCAACAAGTATTTCCAGTCTTTTGTGTTAAAAATAGCCTGGCATAAATAGCCTTGTAAATTTATCTTTTCACATACTTTATTATTTTTTTTTAAGCAAGAGGTCACACATGGCATGCAGGAAATAGTGGATGTCCAAACAGGGACAGCTCTCATTTACCCCAGAGAAATGGCAACTTGTCCACACAACAGCATCCCACTGTGAGTGGGAGTATTTATGTCAGCGTTGTTCATAATGGCAGCAGACTGGAAACTGCACAGAGGTCCTCAGACATGCAGAGTGTGAGTGTTCCATACCACGGGATACTATTCAGCAACGAGAAGGAAGAAACCACTGATACACAGGGCCCTGGGTGAGCGTCCAGAGAGCTGTGCTGCTATTCCCAAAGGCCACGTGCCACAGGATGCTGTTTCTGCAGCATTCTGAAGGGACAGGAGCACAGACAGAGGAACAGATCAGTGGTTGTCTGGGTGTAGCGAGGGGTCTGGGCTGGAAAGAAGCCGATGTTGCTGTAAAGCCCAACAGAGGGATCCTTGTGTTGATGGACATGATCCACACCTTGCTTGTTTCAGTATCAATACCAAACAATGTTTAGGCAAGACTGTACCATGGGGGACATTGGACAAAGGTGGCAAGGAATCTTTCTCTATTACATCTTGGAGCTGCATGGGAACCTTCAATCATCCCGAAATAAAACTTATTTCAAAAATAATAAAACCCCGTAGTAATTCTTAACTAAGTCACAGTTGGAAACTAAATATTCACACATTTCCAATTCCACCTCTATAACTTTTCTATTTTGTAATTCTACTGGTACTTAATTCTTATGTATATGAAAACTTTGCTTGAGTTTGGAAATAACAATCAATTAGCTCCATCTAATTGCAGCTGGTGGCAGCTTTGTCAAGATAATCTGTTTGTTTGTTTTCCTTTTAACAGTTATTAGAAAGGGAATGCATTAATGCTATCAATAAAATTTAATTACTATAGTATTATATGTGAAGAACCTAATCTGTTCTTCGTTTGAGTGTCAGCCACTACAATCCAGCCTTTTGTTGGGTGTATTTCCTTTTATTGGAGTCTTTGAAGCTGCTGGGGCTGATCTTATTTTCCGTTGTCCCATTGGAATAAATATTTGTTAACCTTGTTTACAAATTATACAGCCTATCTAATTCAGCCCTGGGAAAAGTCAGAACTGTATAAATTGTCAAAGAGTATGTTTTATATGAAAGCAAACTCCACCTCATAGATGAAATTTCCTGAGTTGAAACCAATAATAACGGGATGGGCTTGACACACGGAGAGCTCCTCCATCATCCGGGATGCTTATCTTGTATTCTGTAAATGATGGTATTAGACAAGCATACATCACATCAAGTGAGCAACAGATAGGATTTTTATGAGTTTTCCCCTTGAACAATATTATGATAAATTCATACAATAGCATTTGATTTTTTCCCCCTCTCTACCAGGAGGATCAAGCAAAGAAAATGAGTTTGCCCTTCAGTCTTTGAAGCTTTTTGATGCATGACAACCATAGTCTAGTGATAAGAATTAAGCTCCATGCTTTAAATGAGCAATAAGTCAGTTTTTCAAGCTGTCTCCTTCCATGTTCCTGTCTGCATTTTTTTCTTCTCTTTATTAGCCGTTATTATTTCATATTATTTTTTATTTTTTTCACATTAATTTTTAGAGAAGTAATACAGTAGGTAATAAAATAATGATTGACATAACCTTCGATTTTCCATCTATAATAATCCCTTAACCATATTAGCATACTGGAAAGGTTTTATAATCACTGACATTTTGTTCGAGAAGAGAAGGAAACACGTTTTAGACTTATTCCTAAAAATGCTGTCAGTATATTGAAAAAAATACCTTTTCCCAGAAATCATTTATAAAGTGTCATGTGCATAACAGTATATGAGGCATTACACTTTTATTGCTTTGAAAAATGTTTAATAATCATGTTGCCGTAGGGTTTATTATCAGTAACAAAATACATAGAAGTTGTAGAGAGGTGAGAAAAGGTCATGAAAGACACAAAGCTAACACCACTCGATAGCAGATCTGATTTAAATCATTGACTTCATTAATAGGCACAGAGTATATATTTCATACCAGGTGCTGTTGTGAGGTCTGCAGACATAGGAGAGAAAATGCACAAAGGACTAGGACTCCCAGATTTTACGTTCTCTTCAGGAATGGCGGTGCCTGCCACATTCCAGTCTGGAAGGCCGAGGCCTCCCCGCAGCTCCGATCGGAAGCAGACTGTGTGTCAGGGTCTGCCGTAAATGCAAGGTTTCCTCCCTGGCTCGTTAACCATAATGTATTATTTTTTGTGCCACAACTAATAATGCATAACACGTCTTGTTGCTTTTAAGGCATGGATTGTTTTCACATTCATGTTTTAACATCTCTGATTTGAGATGTGTCTTACAATCATTAAAAAGAAGACTTCGTGCTACTTTTTTATTTTCTTTTTCAGTGTTGCATGAAATAATGATTTATCTCATAATTGATGGCTTCTGAGACTTGATGCCCTTCCAGGTAGTGGGAAGTACCGTGGGGAAAAACGTAGGGGGTGAGAAAAGGGTCGTAGACTGAGGGGAGTTTCGGGTGTTTGGGATGTAGTCATCAGAGCCTGCATCTCTGTGCGGAGAGGGACAGGGTGGCCTGGGGGGACAAGTCCTGTGGCTGTCCGGGGACCGTCCCCGCAAGGAGCACCAGCAAGCGCAACATTGCACAGTGGGGTCGGCCACGCCGTGGGTCTGCGGAATGGCAAGAGGACTGAGGTTGGCTGTGGGGGAGAGTCTGCAGGATGATTCCTTTGGAGTTAGGCAGGAGCAAGATCATGAAGGATCCGCGCTTCGCCATTGTGTCCGCTGCTATGGGAAGCCACACTGCTGTGTGGGGGGCAGCGGCCTGATCCGGCCCTCATTTGTCTAGGACAACGGTGTGTGAAAAGACTGTTGGGGAGAGGGCGAGGCCAGGGCGGAGGCGGGAGGCTGCACAGATGGCCCTGTGCTGGGCACCGCCCAGGCGAGGGGGCCTTGGAAGGAGCGGCAGCAGGAAGGACCTCCTCGGTTTGAATGTATATCGCAGGCAGAGCTGACACGAAACGCGGGCAGGGATTCTCCCGCCGGGTGGGGCGGGCGACAGAGGGGCTTCAGGTGGCCGGGCTGCAGGGACGACAGACAGCGGTGGTCTGAGCGCACGATGCTCTAGGCAAACATCTACAGCCGGGCGGCGCTCGTGGGCATGAAGTTAGCAGCTGCGCTGGGGTCACCGCTCACTGGACACGGGGCTGTTCTGGAACTCATCGGCCGCTCCTCCAGCTCGCCCTCATTCCTTGAGCTCTGTGCTCCGAGGACGGGATGCAACAGTGGGCGCCCTCGCCCCCGGCTCCTCCCTGGGTTTCGGCGGTGGGGAGTGGCAGAGGAGCCCGGGCAGGCGGAGCAGAGTCAGGCGGCGGTGTTCCTCGCCGGGCCCCTTCCTTGTGGGCTGCCCCGATTGCGGCTCCTAGACGGTCCTTCCTGTCCAGAACAGTCCCCTCACCCGGAACCGTCATGCCGGGGTGACCCTCTGCCACTAGGGGCACGGTCCTGACTTGTCCCCGTCGTGCACTCAAACCCAAGAACAGATTTGCCCCACAGCCCCTCTACTGATCACCTCCGTTCATGACTGCGTGTGCGGCGCCCCTCCAGGACCATGACGGGTGGGCGGGTGGCTGAGAAGTTCGAGGGACGGGGGTCCAGATGGGCGGCGACAGGACCCGACGTGTCTGCGGAGCTGAGTCAGCGGCGAGATGAGAGCCGCTGGCCCCGGACCAGGGGGGAGGGGGAAGGTGGAGAGTGCGGATCAGTCGGTCACACTGAGAATTAACAGGAGCCAAGGAGTATTGTTTTCTTCATTTTCTAGGTTAGAGAGATGGTATAATCCGAATGCTGTTCCCCACTTAGAAAGGACATATTTGTACTTCATATGGAAGAAAGAAACACCTTGAAATATCTCTGTCAGGGATTACTGTTTCCTTTAATATAGCCTTATGTGAAATAAGCAATATTGAAGTAACTAGATGTCTTTATAATCGCTTTGAAGAAATTAAACAGAAAAAATTGTAAAATCAGCTTGATATTTAGTTTTGCCATTAAGTATATGAACATCAACTACTAATTAGATAAAGTTTGCATTAGGGATTATATTGACCTGAAAATGAAATGAAGTCTTTAAAAACATCTGTTTAATCCTTTCCTACAGATGTGACCTCCTGGAGGGCAGTGGCGTGGGTGGGAAAGACTCGGGAATACTCCCCGGGCCTCATTTGTCTGCCCCGTTAGCACCAGGAAACCTCCGGGGCATTCGTCCATGTGTCTGAGGTAACTGCGAAAGCCCTAGAAGGCTCTTCCGACCCCAGATCCTGGAATCAGCGTTGTCCCAAGAATGGTGCTCAGGTTCTTTCGGTTCACGGGAAAGCAGAGGAACGTCTTACCTACAAGGGAAATATTTCGGTCTCAGAGGGAGTGTTTGGCCTGGGAACCATCTGAAACGGTGAGGAGCTGGTCACCCCTGTCCACCGGGAATCCTCGTCTGTAGTGGACCCAGAAGGCAGAGCGCGAAGGAATCCTCTGCCCAGCAGGGACCCCCTGAGCCACCACCACGCGTCCGGCTGTCTGTCCGCCCCGCCACAGGACAGTGAAGAGTCTGCTCTGGTCTCTCTCTCTCTCTCTCTTTTTTATTTTAAGATTTTATTTATGTATTTATTTGACAAAGAGACACACGGAGAGAGAGAGAACACCAGCAGGGGGAGTGGGAGAGGGGGAAGCAGGCTCCCCGCTGAGCAGAGAGCCCGATGCAGGGCTCGATCCCAGGACCCTGAGATCATGACCTGAACTGAAGGCAGAGGCTTAACAACTGAGCCAACAGGTGCCCCTCAGTGGGGACATTAAATAAAAGCCACTGCAAACCTGAATCTGGCTTCAGACCAGGAAAAAAGAAAAAGAAAGAAAAGAAAATGAAGGAGCCAGACCTTCTGTCATTTTCTACAGAAAGAAAAGCACCTTATCAACGTCAGATGCTAACTAGCTTTCTCATGGCCTGCCGCCCTCGTCCCTGTTAGCCTGTGGCCCCGTGCTTGGCTTCATAAGAGAATAATTTAGACTGCTCAACAAAAGAGGTCTCCCAAAGTACACAGACAAATAGTGCTAATTATATAAGCCAGAGATCTTGAGAAAAGAAGCCAGAAGCAAACCGCCTACACTGCACGCCACCACCACAAACAAAGAAGAAAATGTCAATTTAGGAACAAAGGGGAAATTAAGAAAGCATGTTGTTGACTTAATTCCCAACTTGAAAAGCAAAAAGAATTCTGATAGGAAAGAGTTGTAGGAGAGATGTGCCGTGGAAGGCCCTGTTAAGAAAATCAAAATAAAGCAGAAAGATCAGAACACTTGGAAATAAAGAATTTTTTTTAGAAGCTGAAACTACATCTTCATGTTATCACAATGTAACTTTCTAACCTCCTAAACGATGGATAAAATGCATTTCTTAGATTGCCATTAAAAAAAAAAAACTAGGTTACTAGTATAGCATTTTTCAGTAAATTTCTTTTTTTCAGTGATTTGTTCCCATGTCTTATAATGTGCTTTTGGAACAGATTGAGTAACACATGGTCCATTAATGTATGTTCTTCCTTGATTAAATGGACATGCTCTGTATCCACACTGTGTTTAGTTAATGCACAAATATATCCAATGTATCAAAGCAGATCGAGCTCACATAAACAGTGCAGAATATGAATCAGCTTCCATTATGAAAATTATTATTAAGTTTCATTAATAAGAAGTAACGAGTCTTTCTCAAGATTTCCATTTGTATATTTATGCCAAAGGACTTGGCTGTAATTCTTTACAGAAGCTATATATACATTCATTTGCTTGGCAATACATGAGAGTAATCACTTTACCTGGTTTTTCCTTTGACCCTCTACATTTTCTTTGCATCCATCCTCCATCCCAAATATTTTACTTCAAAATGTATTTCTTTGAACAGAATTGCATTATTTTACGATCATATCCAGCTCCCTCTCTATGCCTCTTCAGTGCCATAACATCTATAATAAAAAAGGATGAAAGCATTACCAAACAATCTATTAAATCAGTGTTCTGGTAATTCGTTGATTGATAACTACGAGTTGGGTGCTGAAACTCTTTCTTAGACCATATCATTATGTTATAATTTTTAGAATAGGCAACTGCAAGAATTAAATAGATGAAATAGAATTCACCTAAAAAGCTTTGGTATAATCACATTAAAGTCTTTGATACTGTTAAGCGTCTATTTTGTCTGTTTACATATGAAAAATGATTGCATAGCGCTGTGTCTTTGCAGTAAATAACAGACTGCTCCAACGACAGCCAATGTTCTCTCTTTCAGTGTACAAGTGCTCATCACTAGGCTGATAGAAAATGCCAGTTATATGCTCTGAAAAATTAATTTTTCCTGCGTTATAGGTAAATAGGAAGAAACTGTTAAAAAATCATGGGACAGATTATCATTGTGGACAGAAGAAGATAAAAGTGAGAGGTGCAAAGTGTTTCATCTTAAATCTGGCAAGACTTTGGGTAATATTCTACCTGAATTCAATCTGGCTACAAAGGGAGATCAGTAAGCAAGTCTGGTTAGATGTTCGTTGGTGAGAAAGAAGTAAATCAGTAAAAGTAGGAGAAAGTTGATGTGAACTCTAATTTTGGCTCTAGCACGGTGCATGAGGGCACTCTCTACAGCAGAAAGGCACGGGGCTGGGGACAGAGAGGAGGCAGTGTGAAAATAGGTGTAAAAGATTTTTTAAAACTCAAAGTGGTATTCTGACTAACAGATGAAAACAGGCCTGATTTGCTGATAAAATCAATGTAGACACAGACTGGAAGAGAAAAGGGGCATATTTAGGAAACAGAGTAGCCGGAGGTCGGGTAGGGGACAGTTCTGAGTGTCTACAGTGGCTGCATTTCTGGAGGACGAAGAAAGGGAATTGGTAGCCAGCCAGATGGGCAGTAGACCAGATACTACATCTATAAATAGATACGGAGATCGAGGGGCACTGATTTTACTGTTCTAAAACCCTGTGTCCCGGTGGGAGTATGCGCTGTCGAGAGCATCTCCATGCTGTGGAGACGCCCTGGAAGGCGGCTCGGTTGTTGTCTGCACCTTCATGAGCTCTCTGCTATATCCGAAGGTCTGAAGCCTGCAGACTCTGTCTCCCAGGATCTCTTACCAGCAAGATTCCTGTTCTCTCTAAGGAGCTAAAAACAAACAGAGAGGGTTGAGAGTTCTTGTAATAGAGTTAGAAAATCCTGGATTTAAACTTTATCTTCACTGTTTATGACCTGAGCATCTGTTCAGTGTTTGGAGTGTAACATTGGTTTCATTTCCTTTTCTGTAAAATGAGGTAAAGGGTAGAAACTATCTTATACTTGCAGAGGAGTGATGGAGTTTTAACAGGTGCAAGAAAGAAACTGCATAAACAGTATCCATTTCATAAATATTAATTCAAAATATTAATTTGGTACTTACCATGTGTCAGGTACTGTGCTCAGCACCTAAAAAAAAATGAAAAATAAAAAAAAAGGGGGTTGGATCCTAGGTGGCTCAGTTAAGCATCTGACTCTTGATTTCAGCAGCTCAGGTCATGATCTCATGGTCCTGACATTGAGCCCAGTGCCAGGCTCTGCACCGGGTGTGGAGCCTGCTTGAGTCTCTCTCTCTCTTCCTCTGCCCCTCTTTCTCTCTCTTCGTCTNTAAAAAAAAAAAAAAAAAAAAAAAAAAAAAAGAAAGAAAAGAAAGCAGATAGAAGAGCCCTTGTTCTCATGGAGATTATGAATAAATTTAGAGTCTATATAACATATAGTAAGTCATTTACATGGTTCTTAGCACATAATAAGTGGTTACTAAATATTATCTTATTAATATTGGGAATATTGGCAATAATAGTATAATAACATTTTCCTTATAGCAGATATTCCTACATATCACTAAAGAAAATGAGAACTGTGCATACATGTATATGTCTGTATATGCATTTATAAATGTTATGTAGGGGCGCCTGGGTGGCTCAGTAGGTGCAACGTCTGACTCCTGATTTCAGCTCAGGTCATAGACTCTGCATCATGAGATCGAGTCCCACGTCGGGGCTCGCACTGAGCGTGTGCTTGACATTCTCTCTCCTTCTCCCTCTGCCCCTCTCCCTGCTCAGGCTCTCTCTCTCTCCCAAAAAAAGTGTGTGCGTGTGTGTGTGTGTGTCTACTTATATAGTTGTGCATATATGTGTATGTGCGTATGTATTTAACTGTAGTGTTTTACTTTAGATGTCCCGTCTATTTTTATATGTATATTTGAAAGTTCTTAAAAACTTTTTATGAAGCTATGATATTGTCTCCCAAAGTGGTGGTAGCCTTTTACATGGCCACAGGCAGCTTATGGGAGTTTCAATTTCTCTAAATATTGGCCAATATTTGGCTAGGTCAATCTTTAAACTTTAGCCTTTCCAGGAGGTATGCATGAAAATCTTATTTTCCCTCATCATCTAAGTTTGAATCCTCTCTTTGGGAACATGGTCTCGTGGTACACATTTAGGAGTGAGGATGCTCTATGCTGTTTGCTTTTTGGTGTCACTCCTCCGAAGGGCAGCTTCTGTCAAGATCTTTGCTGCAGTCTGAGCACTTGCAGAAGTTCCAGAAGCTTCTCTGGAACCGTGAGCCCTGGAGAATGCATGGGAAACACTTCTGGACACAGAGCAGATTGTCTTTGTTTGCCTTGAATGTTCAGTACACATTCACTGTGTACAGTTTGAGCGTGATGTTTAGACCCTCAACAGTCGAATGGAAATCCTCTGGGGCTTTTAAGCCATATATATTTAAATCTACTTAATGTCAATTTCAGGCATTGGGAGGATAATACCTATTTTCTTATGAAATTCGGGGAGAAGAAATGGTAGACACTATTAACAGATAATGCGATTTGATAATATCGCTAGGTTCTTGACGGAATGAAGGCTTAATTTCACTTTTAGATGTTAAAACTCCTTTACCTTATTACTCCTGATCTCCCTTAGGCACTTGCTGGCTGCTTGATTTACCAGCTCAGCTCATCAACAGGTGCTAACATCACACTCTGACAGCAACTGATCCTCTGTTTTGAGGCCGTGGGTCCCCCGGAGGGGGTTTTGCAAGGAGCTCTTGTTTCCTTCCTGGATTTGATTAAAATAGCTTATTAGTAGCCAGAGTACACTAAATACTACCTTTGCATGTCCATGGAATTTGGAGAAAACCTTATAAAGGAAATTTCAGGAAGAACAGTATTTTCCAGGGCCGTGTTATAAATATGACATTTGCAGAGTGTGACCTAATACATTGTTTCCTACCCAACAGATCAGAAACATGAATATTTTCTCCTATATAGTACTGATCGCAAAAGATTCCCACCGAGTGTACAGTAATCTCCATATTCAAGAGTCAATTAGTACTAAGTAGTTTCTTTCTCTTTCAACTTTATTAGACATTTTCACCATTGGACTACAAAAGTCTTCATTTTAAATCTTTCAGAAATATACCTGTAGGAATTGCTGAATAGTTAAATGTTATTAGCACTACTTAATTTTTGTGATTACTTCTAGTTATTATTAAGAGGGGACTGAATCATCTACTTATTTAGGAACTTTGACTTTTAAAAAATAGGGACGATTTCTGCCTGCATTTTCCAGTCTTCAACTTGTGCTCCTTATTTTATTTGTGGCATTTTATGGTTTGGAACGAAGTCGGCAGCCTTAGTATTTCAAAGCACAATGAAGTCTGAACATTTTTTTTGTTCTTACCTGGTGTTTTAAAAGGCAGTGCAACTAGGCACAGTGTGTTTACTGTAACTTAGCACCAGTTACCTGATGCCTGGCCCCTGTTTATGTAGACTGCACAGCTTGGTGCAGACATTGAAGATACTGGTTTTTAATGTTCACAATAATGCAAGTTCACATAATAAAATCAGTGTATTATTGCAATTGTCCATTGTTCCGTCCGATTACTTTTGAGGAGCAACTGCTTCAAGGACATTGAAGGAGAGGTGGTGATTTCTGGGAAGATCTTACTTTCCATTCATTGATTTGGAACGTGATAGTCCTAATTAAAAAAAAGAGAGCTAGGCAAGTCAAGGTGAGTTCAAGAGAAGTCAAGGGATGTTCTCAAGTATCTGTGAATCTGATATGAGCCACATGATGTATGTTCCCGAGAACAGTCACTTCTGGGATTGAGCAGGAGGTCACGCCGTCGTTTAACGTGTGGGATGGGACTCCTGGGGGCCGTGTGAACCTCCCGGGGACTAGAACCCAGAGTCCCCTGGAGGAATCAGCTTTCTCAGAAACAGCAAACCCCAGCCCTTAGGTTTGCTGCTATTTAAAAGGAAACTAGGGGAGACAGGGAAATACAAATTTGGAAAATGTTATAAAATATCCGTTTCAGGCAATACCCTGCTTTGCTTTCCTGTATTTTCACCAAGTGCCGACGGTCCTTTCAGGGCTGTGCAGGGTCTGCTTTGCTGTTGCTCACCCTGCGCAGCCTGTGTTCCTTTGGGAGTGACACAGCCCCGCTCCAGATCAAAGTCCTTTCACCCTAGCGGCAAACACGCGGCCGACTTCCTTCCTGGGCCCCGGCTGCCCGGCTGCCGCAGGCCGCTCACCTCCGCGATGCTCCCCTCCGGCCAGGGCCGCCTCGGCAGGTCCAGGGACCCGCCCTCCTCACCCCCGTGGTGCGGGCACGAGCTCTGGTCCTGCTGCGCCTGGGTGGGCTGCCCTTTGGGGAGAACACCTGACCCCAGCCGAGGTTCGTTCATGTTTTTCTGGCGGGCACAAGGCACAGAACAACAGGAGCAGCGGACAAACGGAAGCTCTCCGGGCTCCCTGCCGCTGTGACAGGGCGTTTCCGACCCCGTAATTACTGCCGGAGGTGTTGACCACCGGGCAGTTCCCACCCCGTCCCTCCGCAGTGCCCGCGGCTCTGCCCAAGTTCGCGGCAGCACACACCTTCTTCTATGTTCCTGTTCCCCGAGTGGCAGGTGACTTTTTAAAATATATATATATTTTTCTATTTCTGAGTAATCTGAACCATTCCACCCTGATAAGAATGACAGAGATGCCATTTTATAGCACAAGAACACACAATTTTTTTGTTCTTTTCGATCAGTGAATAAGATAATTGTTCATCCAAATCATGATATCCCAGTGATATTTTCGGGGTCATCTCGATTGCTTTATAGGTATCGTTACATGAACTACAACAGGACAACTGAAGAATCTTTTAATTCCTTTTCCCTCAATCTTTACGCCGTCATCAAGCGACACACATTCATATGTGAACGTGAATGTAGACTACTAACTAGACGTGTAACTTTGTGATACCTTTTGATTGGTATTCTCCCAGGCAATGGAGCAATGGGGCAATGGAGCCAGCTATTCAGTCATTTCCCAAATTTGTAATCACAGCAAAGTGCACTTTTAATAAGTAGAGTAGACTTGGTGATATCTGGCTTTATCAAACAAATGCAGTAAACTTTACTTAAATCACGATATACTTACACTTTGCCCTCCCATGCGAATTCACTTCCAATACTGATAGGAATGTGCCTATTGGTAGTTGAAGAATGAGTAGTACATAAAACAAACTCTATTAAGAAGAGATGAGTCATAAATGTTTGCTCTAAAAGACCATTGTGGAGTCTGCTTTTTCACCAACAGATAGAATTGGGGGTGTGAAATAGTTCTCCTGATTTGGTACATGTCCAAAACTAGTTAAGTCACTTAGGTGTTTGTTTCTATGTGTGCCCAAATTAATTGTTTTACACAAAAGGGCTGGTCGTTGTGGGACGAGGGGATGATGTCCATGACCCAGCGGCGAGGAGAAAGAAGGAGTGTGCGCAGAGCAGGTCCATCTGACGTGGCTTAGCCATTTCACTCCTAAAAGATCTCCCAAGAGGAATGAAAACACATGTCCGCACAACGTCGTGTGCTTGCATATTCCTAATGTGGTATTCATCATAAATGAAAAGAGCTCAAACTGAACACAACTCAAATGTCCATCTACTGGTGATCAGATAAATACATGGTGGTGTATCCAGACAGCAGGGTCCTGTTAAGCGGTAAGGAAGTAATAGGTACCGATATACAAGACTACCTGGGTGAACCCCAGCGTCATTATACTAAGCAAAAGAAACCAGACCCAGAAGTGTAGGTACTATATGATTCCCTTTCTACGAAATTCTCTAGTAGAGAAAACCATGAGGAGAGAAATGGCATTACTGCTTCCCGAGAACCAGGGAACGAGAGGGTGCTGGCGAGAACAGAACACAAGGAAACTATGGGAGGGACAGGAGGGTCTACGGCATGATTCCATCCGTGAATACACAGCTCTATACTTCTATCAAATTCATCAAATTAAATAAAAACTATTGAACTGCTCATTTATATGTGCTGAATTTTATTTGTGTAATTTATTCTTCAAGTAAGCTGATTTAAAAAAAAATCAATTGCCGGACTGGAATGCATAATAATGAATGGCCAGATAGTAAGTTCTTCTGTTTATTTTATTTTTTTCATAGTATTCTACAAATAGCATAGATGAGAATATATAAAAAAAAACATGAGAATCAAAGAAGTGGAGCAAACATAGACTTCAGGGATTTAATTATTTTCCAGCTAGGTTCCCAAACAGCAAGTGTTGATCCTTGTCATGTGCCTTTTTACAAATTTTACTATTTTTTCTTGTGTCTTCTGATATTTTCCAGCTGACTTTTTTTGATAGTATAACGTTAAACTTAAGGTATGTTCATACACACTCAGTTGTAAGAATTACAGAGGTACATACAATACTTTTGAACAGCTTCTTTTTAGTGAGCATTTTCTGAAAACCAAATGGAAAAACAACTTCTGGAAAGTTTCTCCATACTCAAAACACTTGATTCTCCTTCATATTTAACCCATTTAGAGCACTTTTTTTCTGCTCCATCAACAAAGCCAAGATTATTTATTGAACATTAGCCAGATCCCCGGAATTATGGTATGTAATAGAGAACACCACATAGCTAGGGCGAGAGCCCAGCTCTGCAGGAAGTCACTGTCTCTTCAAGGGAGAAAGGGACCAATACCTTAGATAAATGAAACTGAACTTCAGAGAAAATAAACATTGATGAGCACCAGAGTGGCCATCAGATGTTTAATTGATCAGGTATTCATAGGAAGAGTCAACTGGATGCAGATGACAGAAGTCAGTCTATGAAATGTTAGGATCTATAATTTAGAAATTTGGGACCACTTATCTTGGGGATTTAGGGCATGACCAATAGAGCAAAATATTTCATCTGAATGCACTAATATTTAATGGAGTATAAAAAGCCATCACTGTCCTCCATTCATTATTTTGTATGAATGAAATGATAGAGGGGTGTTTGTTGGGATAGAGGACAAGGTTTTGTTTCGTTCTTTTATTCTACTTACTAGTAACTGGGGATTTTATTCACTAATTCTACCTAGCTTCTGAAAACAGCTTTTCCCTGCACACCATCTGTGTGGCTTCCTCAGGAGCTGTGGGGCTTAGGAGAGCCCTTCCCAACTTGCACCACACTCTTGCCCCTGGACAGTTCCTGGTCAGTCGCTGGATCCGGTGTCCAGACCAGCCCTCGCACTTCTACAGTGATGCATTTTCTTCTCGAATTAGCTTTCAGATATCTTACCTTATCACTGTTATGGGAAAAAAAGTTGCCTAATAACTCCATAAAAACTTTAAAATATAGTTTTCATTTTCTCCACTGAAAATGAGCATAGAACTCGCTGAATGCAGTTTGTTTTCAATTATTGTAGTAAAATGACCACCACTATGGTCAAACTCTGCACAACTTTTACTGTCTTTTTTATAACATACAGCACAAAAGAAGACTATAAATATGTAATATTGGCTTTTTTAATGTAATATAAAACCTGATTATTAGATGACTGACAGAAAGAAACAGAATATCAGTGATTATTCTCAGTCACAGAAAGCATTTTACTTATCAATTTGTTTTAATTTTGGTGTGTAAAGCTATGGCGTGTTTAGAACTTTTTTTTTTACTGGAGTTGTTAGCTCTTTGGTGTTTAATAAGAAAATGTGCTATTTCTTAGAAACTTGCAGGTGAATAAGCAAATTTGAATCATTTCTCTTTTCTCCCAGTTAATTTCTGTTTTCCCTCCTGTTGACTACATGGGTCATGGCTGTTTTAAAGGGGTTGCCTAGAAAAGGGATTTCTCAGTTGTCTGTGTTTCTGGGTGTTACTTGTATACCATCCTCCTGACATTCACACTCAAATATATATATTTTTTATCAAAATCAAATATGTATGCATATGTTTGTGTGTATATAAATATGCATATATTTAAACACATAAACAATGTATCTATTTGTATTATTTGAAAAAATTGAAATTCTAGAATGGTACAAATATTTTATTCCTTTTTAATGACTCAGGTCATCTGGTAAGCAAGAATTTCCTTCCCTTTCCTGCCGTCATTGTAAGCATTATAATGTGGTGGATTATATCTTTAATGTTTACAGTGAGCAGGAATTTGAAAATAAACCAGGAGCATCCGATCAGTAGATTACAAACCTAACAGGCCCACACTATGTGAAGATGTGCACACCAGATCACTTCCCTCTTTGGCGTAAAAGTGAGGTTCTTGCTCAGGTGAGGGATTATGGGACAGCCCGACTTGTATTTTTACGAATCCCTGACCTACATAAGGTTCATTATTTGAGGGCTGCAGATGGTCTTCCAATTCAGAAACTGCAACCCCTCCCTGAAAAAAAAAAAGCATTAACTATTAGTGCACCTTGCGCATATTATAAATGAAAGTAAAATTATATTAAAATTATTTTTATAACTGAAATTTGACCAATTCATTCTAGAAAATGAGATGGCATTTTACACACCTTTTATGTGCTCTGAGATGCTTCTCATTCCTGCTGGCTCTTTTCATTGTTTTTCATGATTCTGAATGCATATTAAAAACATTCTGTATTAGTGGGGAAGATGAGACTATGCACTTGAAAGGGTCTTATGTTTCCTTCCAGTTTCCTAACGCACTTTGACGTGTGTGTGTGCAGTCCTATGCACCTGATCACTGATTTGGACATTTTCTGTGGATGACAATGACAGTGATGCAGGTTCCTTGGGCTCTGACACAGAGTATCGGGCTCAGGGAAGCAGGCTCATGCCAGAGACCACGCCAGGCCAAGCGGTGTTGGGTCAACGTCTTCGGCTTAGAATCAGTTCTTTTAAACCCCAAATCAGGTTACTCATCAGCAGGGAGATCGGGGATTTCGGCCAAGTCCGGGTGGCCTCCTGTTGGAGCCGATCAGTATTTTGGATAAAATGGGCATTTTCAGATTAGTGCTCCCTGAAGGCCAGTGTCTTAGTTTCCTAAGCAGCAACACACACACAGTTCTCAGCTCCAACAGCACTTGTAAATCATTTGCACAGAGCTAAACTCGAGTTTGGATACAAATCCTCCCATAGTCTCCATGAGACGAGAGAGAAGAGCTCATTTCTGCGGTCCATGCCTCCTGGATTTCTCGGATCCAGAATTTCACAGGTAGGGCCACAGACAGGAAAGAAAAGCTAAGCAACCTCGTTCCCGACGCATCTTAGCGGTTGACAACACCTTTATAAGCATCTCATTTTTATTTTACTCAAACAAAGCACATTGATGTGAAAAGAAAATATGGTATTTTACCCACACAACAAAATTTCTCCTGAACATCATAATTAAACATGATTACACATAATTTTAACAAGCACAGGCCACTGTACTAGCAATCTACTACTTTCTAGGGTCGTGTTATTCTTTGTGTCAGAAAGGAAACGGCCATGGGAGTTTCCAGTTCCTTCCAGGAGCCCGACTGTGCTCTGTCCACACAGTGTTCTGCAACACGGGGGCAGAGCCGTGTCCGCCGTGGGGAAATGCTCACGGATTACCTGCCAAGGGCAGCTTGGGTGGATTGCCATTTGTCGGTGGCAATCTTGTTTTCTAAGGACGACGGGAGGAAATCACTTATTTTAGATATTTCTGGGTCAAAGTCCCAGGAACTATGAGAGTGGAAAGGCAGGGGCAGTGTGATCATAGGATGAGACACCATCTCTTTCATTACCTCTGCCGTCTCCAGAGGTTGGAAGCACTGGGGGGTCTTGGGCACATTTTCATCTGGATATTAGCACAGCCCCCAAAATCAGTAGTGATCTGGAAGCCACAGATTACCTCTTATCTGCTCGAGTCTTTGCTTTTTTTTTTTTTTTTTAGCCCTAAATTCAGGATGCAGGTGACAGTCAAGCAGCAGATGAGAAAAGTACAGACGCACAAGCTGTGGGGACTTGGCTTTTACCACAAGAGTAAATCCATAAGCAGCTGTGTTACTGTCTCACTCAGTCTGTAAATAGGTTGTTCTGAGGTTATCAGAGAAAAAAGCCTTAATTTTCTAAAATCCAAATTTTTTCTAACACTTTTAAGGAAAGGTTGCCTGAATAGCTGGAGCAAAGTGATTTCTGAAGAAATTAATGAATTGCAATCCTGTGAGAAATTTAAAGGAGATTTTCATCTGTAGAAACCATATAAACTATATAAATTTTATGATATTTTCCAGCTTTATTGAGATAAAATTGGCATATGATGTGTAAGTTCAAGGTGCACCGTATGATTCGATATGTGTGTATGTTATGTTGAGAAGTGATGACCAAAATCACGTTAGTCTCTCACTCGGACAGTTACTCTGTGTGTGTGTCTGTTCGTGTGTCTGTCTCTCTGTGTGTGTCTGTGTGTGTGTGTATGAGAAATTTTTGTGTGTGTTTGAGAAATTTTAAGACCCACTGCTCTCTGAGCGACATTCCAGTGTAAAATAAATGTTACTAAGTAGTCACCATGTCCTATGTTACATGCCCAGGACTCGTTCACCTTGTAACTAGAAGTGTGAACCCTTTGACCACCTTCACTCCTTGTCCCAACCCCCACCCCTGGTAACCACCAATTTGCTATGTTCCTATGAGGTCCGTTTTATTAGATTCCACTTGTAAGTGAAATTATATAGTCTCTGTCTCTGTTTGACTTATTTCACTTAGCATAATGCCCTCCAGTTTTATCCATGTTAAGACAAATAGCGGGACTTCTTCCTTTTTCATTGCTGAATAATAGTCTACTGTGTATGGACGTGTTTTAAATCATTCACTCATGTGCACATGATCATGATGTCTCCCTGCCTCGGCTATTGTAAAAAGTGCTGCAGTGAACATGGGGGTGGAAATATCTTTTTGAGACAGTGATTTCATTCCCTTCAGATAAATACCCACAAGTGGGACTCTTGCATTATAGGTTAGCTCTATTTTTAACTTTTGAGGATCCTCCATACTGTTTTCCAGAGTGTCTGCACCAGCTTGCATTCCCACCAACAATGTAAGAGGGTCCCCTTCCTCCACATCCTCGCCAACACCTGTTGTTCTTTGTCTTTTTGATGATACCACTCTGACTGGGGTAAGGTGATGTTTCATCGTGCTTCTGATTTGCATTTTCCTGATAATGAGTGATGTCAAGTACCTTCACCTTCTGATGTACCCGTTGGCCATCTATATGTCTTCTTTGAAAAGATGTCTATTCAGGTGATTTGGCCATTTTTCAATTGGATTATTTACTTATTTTTTATTTTATTATTACTATTTTGCTATTAAGCTCTGTCAGTCCTTATATAGTTTGGGTATTAACCTTACTAGACACATGATGTGTAAGTATTTGCCCTCTTTTCATAGGCTGCATTTTCAAATTGTTGATCATTTCTTTTGCTGGACAAAAGAGGTCCCACTTGATTTTTGCTTTTGTTGTTTATGCTTTTGGTGTCACCTCCAAAAAGTCATTGCCAAGACCAATGTCAAGGAGATTTTTTTCCCCTATGTTTTGTTCTGGGCATTTCATGGTTTCTGGTCTTATGTTCAAGACTTCCATCCATCTTGGGGTGCCTGGGTGGCTCAGTTGGTTAAGTGTCTATCTTCAGCTTAGGTTGTGACCCCAGGGTCCTGGGATTGAGCCCTGCATCGGGCTCCTGCTCATGGAGTCTGCTTCTTCCTCTCCCTCTGCCCCTGCTCACATGTTCTTTCTCTCATGCTAACTTTCTCTCTCAAATAAAGAAATAAAAATAAAATATTTAAAGCAAATTAATTTTGTGGAAAAAAAAGACTTTCATCCATCTGGAGTTAGTTTTGTGCATGGTGTAAGAGAGGAGTCCAGTTTCATTCTTGTGCATGTGGATACACAGTTTCAGAACACCTTGTGCGGAAGAGACTGTCCTCTCCTCATTGAGTGTTCTTGGCTCTCTTGTCAAATGTCGGATGACCATAGATCTGTGGGTTGACTTCTGGGCTCTCTGTATCCTGGCCCATGGATCCCTATGTCTGCTTCTATGCCAGTGCTATCCTGCCTTGATCATTATAGCTTTGTAGCATAGTTTGAAATCAAGAAATATGCCTCCAAAATTGTTCTTTCTCAAGATTGCTTTGACTGTTTGGAATCTTTGGTGGTTATGTACACATTTTAGGATTTCCCCCCCTATTTTTGTTTAAAAAAATGCAGTTCTTCTTGGTCTGGGGATGGTCTAGAACATTCTTGAGCCTCAATTTTGTGTTCAGGGGTTTCCCAATGGTGTCTTATCTATGAATAGTTGCTGGTGGGTCTTCTCATCAAAGGGATTGAGTTCGGGGATGACCTATGTCACCATCCTGATCAAATCCCCCCTAATCAATGGAGTAATAATTTTAAAAATCCAAATAAATGCTCTGATAGTGACTGAGACCTCAGGGGCCTAGTCCATTTCCCGTGTCAGACAGAAATTGTATGACCTTGTCACAAGTAGATTTGGGGAGATAATGCATACCAATGGGAGTAGGACATGGTATGTTGTAAAAGTGTAACCCTGATAAATCATGCTCACTAAAAGGCAGGGATATTAGCTTATATAATCCACAAATAATTTACTGAAATTTTAAGAAATTGCTGTCTGGATGTATAACTATGGTGAACATAATTTTAGGATTTAGCTGTATTTGTTGAGCACTTTCAAATAAAGAACTTCCCTAAGTGCTTTTGGAAGAGAAGAGAAGGAATCTGCTAAAACTGTTGATGGCTTTTTTCATCTACTTGGGGAGACAGTTTACAGAAATCAAAGAACAGTCAGTAATGTGTGTTCCGCATTACTAGCCGTGTCCTGCGCGACCGTCCCTGGCTCAGTCCTGCCGTGAACGGTGGCAGTGCGTCATCGGAGAAGAGGGACCACGGAGTTTGAAGAAATGGTGGTTTCTCTGGGCATATTCCAATATATCCACCGTGACAACCCACGGGGGGTTGTGTAACACAAACCACACAAACAAGCTGATTAGGTTTCTGATGGTTTCTGATGGTATAATTCCATCTTACTCTGTCCTGCCTTCTTTTCAGCCCTTTTTGGAGTTTGCATGTACAACAAATATATTCTTACGTGGATGTTTAGAAATCCATCATAGTTTCCCACTGCGTGGTTTAGATCTTCATAGTTGCTTTCTTGCTCTTGCCCTGTTTGTAGTTTATCTTATGTTAGTTATACATATAAATATTTAAAAGGTGCTGACTGTCTAAAGTACATCTGAAGAACACTTATTTTTCAAAGGAGTTCATAAGTATAAAAAGCCCTTGGTGCTGGTGGCCCATCATTTTTGCTATCAACAATTAAGTATTATATTCAACCCAAATTCTTATTTGGCAGTGTATTATTTTATCTAAGCGATTATCATGAAAACATGGTGATACATTTCCAAATAAAATAGATGCGTTTTATAAGTAAAGAAAAAGGTATTTTTATTTTCTATCTATTACTTGTGTCTTTATCATTTGCTCTCGATCTAGGACAAAGGCTAATAGTGATTACATTTCATAAAAGTCTCCATGGGTTACTAAAACTCTTCTTATAAGCACAACTTTTACTTATTCATGAAATATCTTATTGTTTTTATTGCAAAACGATTTTGTCTTTTCACATAATAAAAGATATACTTTTTCTAAACCCACCCACCCCATCCTGGATCCATGGTCAATTAGGAGTTGGAAAATGTTTCATGAGTGAGCAAGAGCATTTAAAATGTGGTGAGGAGTAAGTTCACACTATAAAACCAAGTGTAAATATCAATTTCTGTGGCATTCACTAAACATAATTTTGAAGAGGGTCCCCTGGCTGCCTCAGTCAGTAGAGCAGTGACTCTCGATCCCGGGTTCTAAGTTTGAGCTTCTCGTTGGGTGTAGAGATTCCTTAAAAATAAAATCTTTTATTTTTTAAAACATTAAATAAATAAAATAATTCTGGAGAGGATCTACTGTGCATTGGTCATTTGAATAACTACTGGAGATTTACCAGTCAATACAATGGACCCTCCCAGAGCTTACAGGAAAGCACAAAAGAGAAATAAAATGCACGGTCACAGGTGGTGCAGCGGAGAAGAGAGATGCAGGCCGAGCCTGGCATGCAGGTTGTCCCAGCACATGTGCAAGGGGAGAGAGACTCTCAACAGGGAATTGAACTGGAGGCGTGAAAGGCAGGGTGGGCACCATGTTTGCAGTGGGTGAGGAAGGCTGAGAAGAAGAGGCACCATCACTTACTGAAGGAGCTTGTGGCCTGGATGGTGGATTGCAAGGAAGGGCATGAGGAAAGGTGACCCAGAGGTGTCCGCAGGGTCCAGATCATGCCTGACTTCCTACATAAACATAAAGAATTTGGATTAAGAAAGGAGATTGCCAGAGGCATTTCAAGCGAGGAGGGCCAGCACCAGGTCTGAGGTGTAGAAACATCATGTTGGCTGCAGTGTGGAAAGTGGAACGAAGAGCCAGGCTGGGCATCCGTGAGATCCTTCAAAGGGCAGCAATGATGGCGGAGCACAAACAGTCGTAGGCGATGATTCTTGGGATGCGTGGGAGTGCAGTTGATGTCACAGACACGTCTTTGTGTGGAGTCTTTGGGGCCTGGGAGGTTGGCTGACATTGTCCATCCAGGAACTGTGTACCTTCCTTGAGGTGCTCCTAAAACAATGTTTGTGGTAAAATTTATTGATCATGGGAAAGCCAAGACAACAGTTCATATTTTTTGCTAAAATCTTAATTTAAGACTTCAGAATGTTACAAAAATATAAAAGCAGAAGAGACATTAACAATTATCCAGTCCTATTGCCTTTGTTTCTAGACATCATGGGCATCACGAATCTATAAATATTGTCTCCTTTATTCATGCCTTTCTATTAGTCTGCCTGGGCTGCACAGACAGGGTGCCACACATCAGGGAGCTTACGTTTATTCCCTGCGAGTTCTGGAGGCTGAACATGCCGGGTCAGAGCGCTGGCAGGTTTGACTTCTCGTGACACCTCTCTCCTTGGCTTGCAGGTAGCTGCCTCCTGCCTGTCTTCCCACCGCTTTCTCTCGGTGTGCGCCTGCTCCTACTGTCTCTCCTCTTCTTAGGAGGACACCAGTCCTATTGAATGAAAGCCCTGCCATTATGACCTCATTTCACCTCACTTACTTCCTTGCAGACCCCACCTCCAAATGCAGTCACAGGGTTAGGGCTTCACCGTGAATTATGGGGGGTGGGGGGGTCATAATTCATTCTATAACAACTCTGAATAATTTTTGATTAGCAGTTAATTCAGTATTGTGTTCCCAGATAATTACTTGCTATGCAGATACCCTGTGTTGCCAACTCAGGACAGAGCCATATGCTTGGATAAAATGGCATTATCTCATAAGATGAAATGTCTAACAAGAACACATGCCCAAGTAGATGATACGCCAACTCTGAAGACGTGACCTAATGAAATACCTGTGGGTCATGCCAAGATTCTCATGAGAAGCAATTTTGGGTTTGCTCTAATGCATGGATAATTGGATAATCAAGTGCCCAAATGTTGTGCCTAATTGTAGAACAAAGTTGAAAAAAAATTGGCCTTGAAAATGTTTAAATTATTCGTAGCTAAATGCCCATTTCAACCACAAAATAATATTTGTAAGCTAAGCACAAGTTATTTATCTTAGTAGATGTAATAAACATAGGATGTTTATCTTTGGTATTATATAGTAAGTAATATTCAGCAATATTTAGTGGAGGAAGTAAACATCCCATATCTATCTCAGTAAAGCAGATATAGGGCATTTATCTCTAACAAGTGTGACTTCCTATCTCTGAGAAAAACTGGCTAGGAAACACACTTGGAAGAATTAGTGAGTTTATATTCTGGGGCTGCAAACTCTTAAGTGTGTGGAATGCTATGAAAAATGGTGCCTTTCCTTGGAACGGCTAATCTCCCTAGGAAAAAGTTGATAACAGGGCAAGTAATTTATTAAGCCTATTCCCTAGTTTCTAAAATTAAAATTGCTTTTTCCCCCTTGAATATGCACCTCTTTCTCTTCTTTATGGCCAGCCATCCAAATGTACTTTCGAGCCCATGAAATTACAAATCAGTTGGAAGTTAGCCAGTGAAAGTGTATCCGTAAATTGCCACCTACTCCAACAAAAGCCTTGGATCTCTTTGATTTTTATGTCAGAATGAAGAAAGAATAAAGAACGACCCAAATGCTTTTGATTCCTTATATCCCGTTGCATTCTCTTATTTTTCTTTTACCTAATTTCTTTTTGCTACCTATGTGAAAATCATTTTATACATACTCCCATTTACTTTTTTTTAGAGCCCACTCTTAGTTTTTTATTATATTATGTTAGTCACCATACAGTACATCATTACTATTTGATGTAGTGTCCCGTGATTCGTTGTTTGCGTATAAGACCCAGTGCTCCAAAAATTGACAAAGCAAGAAACAACGAATGTTGGAGAGGATGTGGAGAAAGGGGAAACTTCTTACACTGTTGGCGGGAATGCAAGTTGTTGCAGCCACTTTGGGAAACAGTGTAGAGATTCCTCAAAAAATTAAAAATAGAGCTACCCTATGACCTGGCAATTGCACTACTGGGTATTTACCCCAAAGATACAGATGGAGTGAAAAGGAGGGCCGTATGTACCCCAGTGTTCATAGCAGTAATGTCCACAATAGCCCAACTGTGGAAAGAGCTGAGATGCCCTTCAACAGACGAATGGATAAAGAAGATGTGGTCCATATATACAATGGAATATTAGTCATCAGAAAGGATGAAGACCCAACTTTTGTATCAACATGGATGGAACTGGAGGAGATTATGCTGAGTGAAATAAGTCAAGCAGAGAAAGTCAGTTATCATATGGTTTCACATTTACTTTTATTTGGCTTAATTATTATCTCCACATGTATTCCCAAAATAATTTTTTAAAACATATTTCTGTTTCTTTTCCTGAAGACTAAACACAAGGTAACAAAATATTTAAACATCTTCCTGGTGAAAAGTGTCAAACCTATTAAAAATGGCTTGGTGTTTGAGAGGTGATTTTTTTTTCCCGTTGAGATGATATTTTTGGTAGGAATTAATTTCAATTTTAAGTTTTGCTAACATTTTGTGGAAGATGTTGTGGATTGTTTATGCAGATTCTTTTTATTAAGAGAAATGAAACTATTTTCCTTTGTTTTTCTTCATGGTAGAGTCTCCTATCACATTTCCTGGCTCTTTCAGAAACAAATGGACAGGTGACCTGCCAGACACAAGAAGGATGAATAGAAATCATTTGATATGACCTCGGTTTTGTTTTAGTGGGTTTTTTTTTTTGGTGTTTCTTGCTTTGTTTTGGTTTGGTTTTTGTCTTTAAAAGAGAAAACCCAGGTTGCTGCCCTTGTGCAAAACCTTGACTCTCCATTTCCTCCTGCCTTGAGACCCAGCAGCCACTTTGTATCAAGAGAAACAACCCTTAAAAATGTCAGCCAGCAAGTCTGGGGGTGGCAAGTGGCAAGGAAGCATGTGAGTCAACCCATCTACCGCCTGGCACTTCCAACCTCTGGGTGCATGGGGAAAATAAAATACTCATTAATTTCAATCAGTATTCATTGAACCTTTTTGTTCCTAGCAGCCAAAGGCAATGCTAATTCACAATAAAATTCACAATACTCTGTGGCACTTTTACTCTGACCTGTGAAAAAGAGAATATTTTAGCTTGTGAGATGACTTAGCTGTTTTTGTGTGTGGCTGTAATTTATGGGTAGATTTATTGCACACGTTGGATCATTTCCATGTGATTATTTTTAAGTAGACAAATATAATAAGCCCACTTTGGTGTTTCTCTTTATGCATAAATCTTTGCTTTAGTCCAACTTAAGGACCATTATTGGGAAAGGACTCCAGTTTCCCCTTTGACAGTATGCATGCCATGTGTTTATTTATGAAATATGCATTAGCAGATGTTAGTCTAACTCAAGTCATTTTTTTTGAGGGGGGCTTTCTTTTTTTTTTCCTTTTTTTAATAAAGATTTTTATTTATTTATTTGACAGAGAGAGAGAGAGAGAGAGAGAGAGAGAGAGAGAGATCACAAGTAGGCAAAGAGGCAGGCAGAGAGAGAGAGGAGGAAGCAGGGTCCCTGCTGAGCAGAGAGCCCGATGTGGGGCTCGATCCCAGGACCCTGAGATCATGACCTGAGCCGAAGGCAGAGGCTTTAACCCACTGAGCCACCCAGGCGCCCAAGGGGCAGGGGGCCGTTTCTGTATCTGCATTCTGGTGCTGACATGTGGTAGGTAGGAAAAGGCGTGCTGCTTGAGAGAGGAAGGGTGAGATTCTGGTTGCTTACTGTTCACCTCCCCACTGTCCTCTGAAATGGTCCTCTGCGAGGTGCTGCTGGTAAGTGGAATCCTGTATTTTCTCCTCTTGAAAACTGCAGCCTCTCATCCTTTTCCCCGGAGTCAGGAAACCCTCCTGTCCTGCTTGGCAGCTCCTCTTCCTTCTTCCTTAGGCGGGACCTTCACAGTGTAGCTAAACTTCACTGGGAGACACTAGAACTTGTGACCGGGGTGGGTGGGGTGGAGCTCCGTCTCTGATGCTGACCGGTAGGCAAGTCTGGGGACCACTGACGGAAGGCAATCAGAATGTAGAGGCCAAGGCAAGAGAGGGGTCTATTCCAAACTTTGCTAGAATTAAGACCACCTCCTTCCTTTAGAATACAGTAGTTAATGTGTGAAGCTCGAAGCTCAGGAAAAAAATAGTCGTACAGAGGTGTCATTAAAATTCTCAGATGCTGCATTCTGTGGGAATAATATATATATTATTATAATATATATATTATATATATATATAATATATATATATATTATTATAATATATATATTATTCAGCTATAGCTGAATGATGTAAGGAGCAGGCTCACCTGAAGATCTAAAGGGAAGGGGCTTTTTCCTTCCTTTTGGACTCATTTCATTTTGAAACCAGGAGATGCAGTAATGCTGGGTGTTGGGTAAGATGATGGAAATTAACATGGCAAAGTAGAATGTGTCCCGAGGAACATCTCATTATGGCCCCGGGGGAGGGTGGCCGTCACTGAGTCTGGACTGCCCCTCTCTTGCCCCTGAGCCCGGGATAGGGTGGCAGTCACTGAGTCTGGCTGTCCCTGAGTTTTAGCATCTCCCTTGGGTTCTGCTCTTGACTGAGGTGCTCCGGACCCAGTCTGGCTTCAGTGTGATCATCACTGCTCTAGCTCCAACATGACCTTTCCTTTGCATGACCCACAAGGTAAACATTCAGGGCTGACCACAAAATATGTAAAAGTTCAGAATATAGTTTCCTTTTGGCTGCTTATTTTTATTTTACAGACATTTGATGCATGGTACTAACTTCAGAATGTCTTTGAAATGACAAATGTCTCACCAAGAGTGCTATGATGTTCATCCATCAGTCTGTCCAAAGTACTAGATTAGAGACCTCTTGAAGATAATTAATTATTCTTGGTCCTATTACCTTGGCACATAGGATGTGCTCCACAAATAATTTTGGAAGAGTATCAAAGAGAATAACAGATCCAAATTCCCATGAATATGAAATGAAAGATCTGTGACTTGAACCTAGATTCTCTGTGCATCTCCTTTTCCTGTAACACACATTGCCCACAAAGTATATAGACACAGGTTCATAGAAGTTAAAATCTTCATGATAATTTGGGATTGGAGTTCTTGGCAATTTCACAATAAACTGAGAAAAAATTGCTCATCTCGTGTGGTTTCCATAGCGCTTACAGCATGATTATGATAAAGTATAATGAAAGAATAATATCCTAATCAAGGGCTCAAAGTCTTGCATTGCCTGGTCCTTGACCCCTCATTGTTTTTCTGTTTTGCTTGTCTCCCCCTTCATCACCAGACTATGATCACACTTTGTTTCTAGCTGTTTGTCAGCCCTGCCACATGGATTCCTCACTCAGCGCCATGTTTTAGATCTGCTCGTATGAGTATGTGTGGTATTCTGCTTTCTTATACACATGGGTGTGTCCTGCCTTCCTATCTAGGCTCAGATGTGAGTTTCAGAGACCATTCCTGGATGTTTCACCTGAAACAGAACCCTTACCCCTCTGCATTCCCTCTTACCCTGCTTTCTCTTTCTTCAGTGAATTTATCACTGTGTGATATATTTTATATTATTTGTTTATTTTCTGCTGACTGCCCTAAGCTACAAACTTCACAAGACCAGTGACTTGGTCTGTTCATTTTTTTCGTAGACCTTACAGCTAGCACAGTTGATGTACTATGCTCCAAAGTATTAGTTCACAGACTAAAAACTTGGGCAAAAGCTAGTAACTCTTTATAGGGGAAAAAAAATCAGCAGTTTGCGTTACAGCTAGAAACTGTGTATCTAAGCCTGGTGAGACATTTCAGAAGTTCCTCCAAAGAACAAAACAATAGCAACCACCTACATTGTTTCGGGGATTATTTTTAGTACTATCAAATACAAAGAATGATATGGATTAATCAGTATTCTGGAAAAATTTACATGCCATGGGGTAGAAAGACAGCTTCACGACTAAAATTGGTCCTGACTGGATTTGTTCTGAAACCTCTACAAAAAAGCTACATGTCAATTCTAGAGCAGGGAACAAAGTCTGGGCTGTGGGAATCGGAAGGGGCTTTAGCGAAGGGGGTGCCGTGACAGAAAAGGTCACGTCTTCGGTGGGGGGGTGGGACCAGAGTGGAAGAAAGCTCGGTAGCATGAGACATCATGGACCGTTGAGTAGCCTTTGGCTTGATTGCAGGAACCCTTCATGGATTGGGAGAAAATTAAGTCAAAGACATGCAAAGTACTTGGAAAACTCATGCTGTGGCAATGCTGCTTGGTCTTTTTATGACATACAAGCCCCTACCATGTGGGTCTACCTACAGGTGTGCTCCTGTGGGCTGGGGGAAGAAGACAGGACGTCCCCTAGAGGACTGGGAAGAACATAAAGAAGTGACAGCCAAAAACATTGAGGCCCCAATATGTCAGAAAGTTCTCTGGATAGAGTTTGATAAGGGACACAAAGCCAAGATACTTAGTTAGGCAGAGGAGCCCAAGGGAACTTAGTTATGACTAAAACATGTGTTTGTTAATCTGGGCTTCTACTGCCCTGTGCTGGGGTCATGACAGGGGCAGAGATGGTACAGAAAGAGGAATAATCAGCCAGGTCTCCTTCAGCTCCGCACCACACCTCAGGTACGAGTTGGAGAGCTGCTGTGGTTTCACGGTTCAAGAGGCTTGCATTGAATTGAATGAGATTGCCTTTTGTAGATCAAAAATTGCCAAATGCCAGGCAAGTTCACTTCATTCACCTTACTCTTTCTCATGACCTTTCACAGAAATTTACCTCTAAGTTTTCTGTGCTAATCTGTTTATACCCCTCTATTTTCCAGTATCTAGTCCAAAGTCATATCCAGTTTACACAAACATTTTATTCTCTCCAGAAAGACCACATGAGCACGCCTGAAACAAGCGCAACCAGGCTCGCTGTTTGGTTTCTGTCATCTAATACTGATAATGCCACTAAAAACAAAATGTTCACATATGTCAAAAGAGCACATTGTGACTCCAATTACTCATTTATTATATAAACATTTACAGGCATAATATATGTAATAAAAATAAAATGTATTAGAGATGAATGGTAAATATGTAATGTCAATATACTATAAATGTTTTAGATCAATTTTTTTTAAGATTTTATTTATTTATTTGACAGAGAGAAAGAGATCACAAGTAGGCTGAGAGACAGGCAGAGAGAGAGAGGAGGAAGCAGGCTCCCTGCTGAGTAGAGAGTCCAATGCGGGCCTCGATCCCAGGACCCTGAGATCATGACCTGAGCTGAAGGCAGAGGCTTAACCCACTGAGCCACCCAGGTGCCCTTAGATCAATTTTTTAATTATCATTCAAAAATAAACACTTCATAAAATTCAGAAAAATAATTACTATGAAAAAACTGATAATGAAATGATGTTATTTAGTACTTTTAAAGGCCATTGTCACTGAAAATGAAGAGTATATCAACAGGAACATTATGGAGTCCTCAGTAGGCTGTTGTACGCCTCTTCCCCACTGCTGAATGAACACTTCAGACGGGCAGTGAGGATATAATCACAACTGAGTATTTTTTTTAGGCCCTAAATATCAAATCCTATTTCTAGACTGATAATTTGGAAGACACATTTTGGCCAACTTTTTTTTTTTTTAATTTTTTTCAGTGTTCCAAGATTCATTGTTTATGCACCACACCCAGTGCTCCATGCAATCCGTGCCCTCCTTACTACCCACCACCAGGCTCACCCATCCCCACTTCCCTGCTATAAGCCTTCAGTTTGTTTCTCAGAGTCCACAGTCTCTCATGGTTCATCTCCCCTTCCGATTTCCCTCAATTCACTTTTCCTTTCCTTCTCCTAATGTCCTCCATGTTATTCCTTATGTTCCACAAGTAAGTGAAACCATATGATAATTGACTTTCTCTGCTTGACTTACCTCACTCAGCATAATCTCCTCCAGACCCGTCCATGTTGATGCAAAAGTTGGGTATTCATCCTTTCTGATGGCTGAGTAATATTCCATTGCATATATGGACCACATCTTCTTTATCCATTCTTTTTTTCTGTTTTTAAGGGCTTCAGTCTTTCGATTGATAGCAAACTCTAGTATTTATTTCCAAAAAAAAAAAATAGAATCTCAGGGTCATCTCTGAGTCATCTTTGACATCTTACATTTCATTACATATGGAAAGAGGTTTGATGTGGTTACTGTGTCAACGTCAGCACTGATTCTTCACCTTCCATTTGTTGTCTTGGCTCAAAACATATGTAAATCAGAGGCAGATTCTCAAGGGAAGGCAACCTGACCTCCAAGGGAAATTTCAAAATCTGTGTGAATTTTGTCATGCTCCTTGGGGGGCAACAATGGGCAAGTGTGTAGGGGTCAGAAGTGCAGATTGTCTCCCCCAAACTCCCCAAATGAAGTTTCACATGGGGGGGTCTAATCATGGACCATGTTCCTATTTCTTCTATGGTGCACCTACAGCTACTGATGCCAGCCCATGCGGCCTGAGTGCTGGTCACTCGTCCATGCAGAGCACCTAATGATGGGCGTGTTGGACAGACAGCAGCTTGCGCTCCAGGCCAGCAGTGCCCTTGCATCGGGACCCGTGGACATCCGCATCACTGGTGGAGATAAGCAACCACAGCATGCTCTTGGCCCTCAGCGTGAGGGGCAGTCAGATCATCGTCCCCATCCACACTGCGGGTCCAAGGACAGCAGCTCTGCCTGAGCACTGTGCGCCCAGGAGTTCTCAGACTCAGTTAATGTAGAAAACAGGATTATCCCACATGCCATAGTTTATTTCCTTGTAAGAAGAAATTATAAATTTTAGCATCATGGGGGAAGAACAACTTCTGGAAGTCTAAGGTTTACTAACAATCATAGTAATGGCTAATATCTTGAGCCCTGTATGCTGGGTACTGTGTGTGACTTACCTTGTGGAAGTCCCTCAGCTGTCCTTAGAGGAAGGAAGTGGCTGCTGAGGATGTATAAACAAGACTTGGAAAGACTGAATTGCTCATGGTGGCCAGACAGAGGCCCGGAGGCTCAACTCCAAGTCTAGCACCCTGACTGCTGACCCCAGCTCTGTGTCCATCGCCAGGACTGTGCAGTGCCCAGCCCCCAGCCCAACTGGGAGGCCGTGCCAATGCAACCTTTTTTCTGTTATAGACCATTGATATGAACTGCCTTTTATACGTCAAGGCCAGCAATGTGAACTTCAAGGTCGGTCCTCAAGGAAGTGTGTTCTCTGGCGCATTCTTGGCTTGTGTCACATGCAGGAACAATTTTGTTCTCGTGGACCCATTAGCATAAGGGTTGCCATATTTATTTGATATCCTGTCAAGTTGGCGGAGCACACTGAACCTGTTACCCAACACCTGTTTTTGTTTCTTTTGCTATTCTGCCTATGAAAACAAATGTGACCACACCCTATCTATTGAAAATCTTGACGCCCTTATGATATCATTGGATGATTTCACTTTTTTGAATTGCTAAACACTTGGAAGTAAAGTTTTTCCTCTCATAGAATAAGCCACCATGGGTCAGTCTCTGGGCATGTGTCTGTTCCTCACACGGTAGACCTTCCAGAAAGTCAGCCTTGAGCCATTCTACAAACATCCCCTAAATTGTAAGTTTGATCAGCAAGTGGTTAGATTGCTAATAAAACCTAAATTCAAATTTGTGCTTGGTCCCTGGAAGACGATAGAGTCAGCCCATGAAGGATTTCTGCAGGTTGAACAATGGATGCATTTTTGGTGTGTGCACGCAAAGCATCCTGTGTCTGCTGAAGCCTACTTTTCTCCCTCCCTCCACTCACCAGTGCTGCGGAGTGATCTTCTACACTTGTATTCAGATCACGCCACGTCTCATCCTAAAACCCTGCCGTGCCTTCTTGCCACAGCACTCTGCACAAAAACCTGACAGGCTGCTCAGGAGGGATGCCTTCCTTCCTTTCCAACTAGGAACTCCGGCCACACTGGGCGGATATCTCTCTGAGAAGGGCTGATACCAGATTTCCTTCGGGGCTGACTTATACTTTCTGTTTCCTCCCTCTTCCATTATTCTTTTAATCCTTTGAACTTCTTCACTTTGCTTCAAACCACCTATAGCGATCGGAAATCATATACATTTAAAAAATTTTACCTTTTCTCTCCGCATAATGTGAGCGCCGAGAGTGGGACATTTGTGTCTTGTTTGTTCAGTAACCTCATGACCTAGAACAGGGCCTGGCACGTAGCTGGCCCTCAAAACATATTTTTTGTATGAATAAATAAGCATTTTATGTAATACATTCTATGTAGTTAGCATTTAAGACAGAATGAAGGTTGAAAAATATGGAGAGTTTTGGTGCATTTGGGTGCATCATGTTTTAATGTGAAGGGGCTTGGTTCAGCTTAGTTTCTTTCTGTCTGAAGACCATTAATATATTCATTTTGTTTCATAAATGAGTTTTAAGGTTAAGGGAAAGAATATTCAAATGGATTTATTGATTTAAATATTCAGTAGTGAATGAACAATCTTCCTGCTCTTCTTTACATTTAAAGAAAGATAGATTCAAACTTAATTGGCATTTACATTTCAATGGCAGCGATCCTGGACCATAGGTAGGAAGTGCCTGGGCCAGGAGGACTCCTCTCTTAATCCGAACATTCCTGTTGCCAGCACATCTGCGTAGCTGTTTGTCTCTCTTAAAAGACAACAAATTAAGTACCTTTCTCTCAAGTTAAATTATACTTTTTTTTCAGGCTTTTGTGATTAGATGTTAGATGAAATGAACATCCTTTTGAAACTTTTAATAAAAGCTGTGTTTCGGCCAGCAAAAAGTAACCATTTGTTCACTTTCTAAATTGTTAAAAAAAAAAAAAGTTCACAGTGTATTTTTTTTTCACAGTTCATTTTTCTTTCCCATTTTCAGAAATTGAAAAGGGAGGCTGTGGGGACCCTGGTGTCCCCGCCTACGGGAAGCGGACTGGCAGCAGCTTCCTCCATGGGGACACGCTGACGTTTGAGTGCCAGGCGGCCTTCGAGCTGGTGGGAGAGCGTGTGATCACGTGCCAACAGAACAACCAGTGGTCCGGCAACAAGCCCAGCTGTGTATGTGAGTACTGTGCGGGCTGGGGCTGTTCTGTCCTGCCACTGCCAGGCCAGGGAGAGGCAGAGGCAGGGGCAGGGGCTCCTAGAAAGGGGGCAAAGTTCAGAACCTCTGGGGAGTGCTTCATTGACCAAAAAAAGCGTGGCCATCCTCACCCAGGTAAAGCTAACCCAAGCTATGGTTCCATCTCCTACTGGAAGTGTAGCTGAGAGTTCTCTGCTGGCAAGAGCAGACCACACAGACAGGAGCCGCACTTCCCTCCAGAACTCCTCAAGCGGGAGGGCCTGAGCCAAACTTGCACAGGCAATGGGCCTGGTGGCTTTGAGCGTGTCTCACACATAAACACCCGTTGTGAGTGCAGGGCGTCTACTTGGGGTTCAGCGAACTGCCTGCTCCCTCATAAGCAAAGGGTTTTAACAAACAGAAACAAAGTACTTCATGGCGATTTAAAAGCAAGATGTTTTGGTAACTGAATCTAGCATGTAACTAGTGTAGCATGTTTTATAACTAAATATAGAATGTAAACTGAAAGACAAACACGGAACTGTGTGGAATGAAACACAAAGCCACACCCTAGAAATAAATCCAACAGGTGTCTTCTCAATATGTATGTATATATGTATGTAAACTGATTTTAAGTACACTCTTCAAAGGTAAATGTTCCAAGAGACTTTTATATTATCCACCCAATGTATGGTCTGATTTTCTCCATTATTTTTTATTAATCATTACCCGATAACTAATAAACATAAATAACTTGAAAAAATGTGTTTTGAAGGCAAACATAAAATATAAAGAGAAAAGCTATCCAAGAAGACTAAACAGAACCAACATTATTTTCTGGAAATTGCTCCCGTGACACAGACATACATTTTCAGATTAATGTTTGCTCTACCAAAGGCAGAAAGCTTTAACTAGAAATTCTAATATTCGCCCCAGGTTTCCATGACCTCGGCTTGGATCTTCTCTGAGTCAAGCCTGTACTTGATTACGTGTGGGCTCTGGCTGTGGCGTAGACCATGAAATGTTCTATTTACAATTTAGAGAAGGAAGGGATGTTATGGTACAGAATTACCAGTTCAAGACCAGCTGGATGGCCCTAACTCCTGCAGGTGGGGGTCGCCTTCTGAGGAGGTCGCCGTCAGTTCGTTTCACGTGGGTGGGAATTTGGCTACGTGCAAAATGGTTTGAAAACGTGTTTGTGTCTTCCCAGTTTCATGCTTCTTCAACTTTACTGCATCATCCGGAATTATTCTGTCGCCCAATTATCCCGAGGAATACGGCAACAACATGAACTGTGTCTGGCTGATCATTTCCGAACCAGGAAGCAGAATTCACCTCATCTTCAACGATTTTGACGTGGAACCCCAGTTCGACTTCCTCGCGATCAAAGATGATGGGATTTCTGAGATCACTGTCCTGGGCACCTTCTCGGGCCATGAGGTCCCCTCGCAGCTGGCCAGCAGCGGACACATAGTCCGCCTGGAGTTCCAGTCCGACCACTCCACCACCGGCAGGGGCTTCAACATCACGTACACCAGTAAGCGAGCCTCCCCACTCCACCTCTCGGCCCCCTTTGTTTACATGTACGAGGCCTGCGGGGTCCAGGCTGCCACTCTGTAATGTAATGAGAGTAGCGCAGTTAGATACATTGTCCCATCAACCTCCAGACTACATCCCTCCAGTTAAGTTGGTGTCTCAGTCAGCCTTGTAGCAGGGATTAGCGGTCATGTCCCTTTCATCTTTCTCTTATTCTCCTTCCTTCCTCCTTCCCTCCCTCCCTTCCTTCCTTCTGTCCCTATTTCCATCCATCCATCCATCCATCCACACATCCTCCATTCCACAAAATAGTGTAGTAAAAAGGATCGAGGCATTTGGGGTTGGAGCCGTGGATTAGCACACCAGCACTTGTGTATGCTTAGTGAATTTTGATAAGAGGGCACTTTTGTTTGTCTCAGGGTGCTCATTTGCAAACCAGATTGTATTTAAGAACATCTACTTAAATGCATTGTTAAGGAAATAAAGTAAGGTAATAATGTTAAAGATGAGTTATAAATCATAATTTGCTGGTTGCCTACTTCTCTTAGACACTCTGTTTAGGATTTGCCAGTAATTATTTCATTTAATATTACAGTAATGCTGGCATGTAGGCTCGACATTCCTCATCTGTAGATTAAGATTATCTAATCAGATCATCAGAATATCTGCCCAAGGACAGATAAGAAACAGGAGAGCCAAGATTCTAATCCAGATGTGTCTGGATCAGAATCCCTCCCGGCACCTGCCATATTTCTGTTTTTCCTTAGCGCGTGCGAAAAGTACTTTCAAACTGCGAAATGTAGTATAAGTGATAGTGAGATATATATATATGTTTATCCATCTATTCTTTCTCTTTCTCTCTTACTAGATATCAATATCTTATTTGTTTAATGTATTTATTTATCAATCTGTAAATGCATAACTGAAATTTAGAACAATAACTTGCTTTATTAGTAGGCTTTGTTTCTTTTGTTTTAAATACACATTCTTAATATTTGAGGTTTTTTTTTTCATCTTTTTTTTCCTTTTAGCCTTTGGTCAGAATGAGTGTCATGATCCTGGCATTCCCATAAACGGTCGACGTTTTGGTGACAGATTTCTGCTGGGGAGTTCAGTTTCTTTCCACTGTGATGACGGCTTCGTGAAAACGCAGGGCTCGGAGTCCATCAGTTGCACCCTGCAGGACGGAAATGTCGTGTGGAGCTCCACCGTGCCGCGCTGCGAAGGTGAGGGGGTGAGGGGGTCCCTTCACTTGCCAGCTACTTCCTATGAAAGGGTGCATCGAACTTCACAAACAAAGGGACAGACAGCGGTGTTGGTTTCCTAGGGCTGCTGTCACAAAGCGCACAACAGAAACTGAGTGCCTCACAGTCCTGGCGGCTGGAGGTCCAAGAGTGAGGTGTCAGCAGGGCTGGTCCACACTGGGCGGAGAGGGAGAAGCCGTTCTGTTTCCCCACCGGCTTCCAGGGGTTTGCTGGTGTCTCTGGAAGGGCGCAGCTGGTGGAAGCATCATCTCCGCTTTCACTGTGTGAGAGCACCTCTGTCTCCAAATTTCCCGTTTCTAACGACACCACTCACATTAGATCAGAGCCATGCTAATAACTCATCTTAACCAAGGCCATCTAAAGGACCCTCTTTCTGAACAAGGTCACCTTCAGGTGCTGGAATGAAAAATCCAAAGTATATATTTTGGAAGGATGTAATTCAGCCTATTACAATGGCATAGTTTTTGGTAACTATGTTGTTTTATTGCCCTTAATGTAGCTGATATAAATACTGATATAAATACTGTGTAACTAGTTTCTTCTTGACATTTCTCCTCTGGTTAACCATGTAAGAAAACCAGGGGTGGGTGCAGAATAAGGAGCATATTACGTCTAATGTTTACTCAGATGATAATTGGTTACTTAGAATATATATTCACACCCTATCAAAATGGCCCATACATGTTGAGCTAAGAGAAAGCTTTGTAAAAAAACTTATCTCTAGTAAATACCAAGAAACACATTTTTAAATAGACTTTTTTTAAGAGGAGTTTTTGGTTCACAGCAAAATTAAATGGAAGATACAGAGATTTCCCATATACCCCCACCCCCACCGAAGCACGATCTCCCCCACTATCAGCAGCTCCACCAGACGGTTCATTAGTTACCGCTGAAGAACCCACAGGGACACGTCATTATCATCCGGAGTCCATAGTTACATTTTAGGTCACTCTTGGCCTCGTACATTCTGTGGGTTTGGACAAATGTGTGATGACATGTCTCCATCATGACAGGATCACATAGAGTAGTCTCACTGCCTCAGAACCCCTGTCCTCCACCTCTTCTCTCCCCCACAACACCCAGCCCCTGGCACCCACTGGTCTCCTTCCTACTTCCGTAGTTTTGCCTTTTCTAGAATGTCACACAGGTACCGTCAAATAGTCTGCCTTTTCAAACGGACAAAAAATACTAATTTTAAAGCAAAGGTAAAGTGCCATTTTTATCTGTCAGATGGGCAAAGATTTGAGCACCTTAATAAGATGTATTATTGGTAAGGTTGAGGAATAGCTGACATTTTCTTGCCATGCTACTGAAGGTATAAAATTATGGCATCATAGTGTAAATTCATATTAAGGGTCTTAAATTGTTTCTTACTTTTTGAGCTATAAATTGTATTTCCAGTTTTAAGGACATATTCAAGCAACTCTGAAAAGGCTTTTTTTTTTCTCCAAGAATGCTTTATGCAGTATTTTTCTAAAGATTTTATTTACTTATTTGAGACAATGAGAGAGAGAGAAAGAGCATGAGAGGGGAGAAGGTCAGAGAGAGAAGCAGACTCTCCGCTGAGCAGTGAGCCCAATGCAGGATTCAGTCCCGGGACTCCAGGATCATGACCTGAGCTGAAGCCAGTCGCCTAACCAACTGAGCCACATAGGCACCCTGCTTTCTGCAGTATTAAACATAAAAACCAAAGATGCAAACCGTTTAATATTAAACAACAGAGAATCAGTTAGATAAATCATCACACGGCATACACCGAGATACACACACCTCAAACAAATATTGTAACATCAGAGATGTTAATCATATATTATCATGTGAAAAACCAGTTAAGATAACCACTTGTGTTCCAATATGCCATTTTAAACATATATTTAAGTATCTCATGATAATAATAATTTTTAAAAACCTGAAAAGAAAGTATACACCAAAATGTTAGTCACAGTGATAGGTGATTTTTCCCCCCACTGTTTATTTTTTATTTTCTCAATTGTCTTCGGTCAGTGTTTATTTTACAATAAGTAAATTCAAGAGAAATAATGTGTCTAATATAACCTAGGGTTGAAGGTTATTTCCTCTCTAGAATGATTGACCTACCATTGCCACAGGGGAAGTCTAAGCAGAACCTGAATCTAGACGTGGAAGACTGAACTCTCCAGCCAGCTCATGGGCAGTGCAGTGGAGTGGGCTCATGCCTCTCAACCTTATCCTTCAGTCCAACTATCAAAGTCAGCAGGGCGCCTGGGTGGCTCAGTGGGTTAAAGCCTCTGCTTTCGGCCCAGGTCATGATCTCAGGGTCCTGGGATCGAGGCCCACATCGGGCTCTCTGCTCCGCAGGGAGCCTGCTTCCCCCTCTCTCTCTCTGCCTGCCTCTCTGCCTCCTTGTGATCTCTCTCCCGCTGTGAAATAAATANCGGTACAGCAGTCTCTGCCTGCCTCTCTGCCTCCTTGTGATCTCTCTCCCGCTGTGAAATAAATAAATAAAATCTTTAAAAAAAAAAAAAAGTCAGCATCCTCCATCTGAGGATCAGGATTGTGTTAAATCTCCATAAAGATGTTCTCACTTTCACACTTTCCTGAAGTGCCCAGTTTGGTGGATGATGAGCACCATGGAGAGTGGAAAATTGACAAATTGAAGGGAAAGAACACAATAGAAGGTTTTCCTTTCTTATCTATTTCTATCATATATTTTTTTAAGATTTTATTTATTTATTTGACAGAGAGAGAGAGATCACAAGTAGGCAGAGAGGCAGCAGAGAGAGAAGAGGAAGCAGGCTCCCTGCCAAGCAGGGAGCCCAATGCAGGGGCTCGATTCCAGGACCCTGAGATCATGAGCCAAGTCGAAGGCAGAGGCTTTAACCCACTGAACCACCCAGGTGCCCTCTACCATATATTTTAAATGCACAGCTTTTAAATGTTACATGGTATCTAGTGTTAATAAACAGGTGGGTAATTATCCTTTACCAATAAGTAAACATATACTCACGGAGTGCAAATGATACTAATGACAATGCGTGTGTGTACATACTTGCTCATACTGCTCCAGCCGACCATGTCCCTATTGGCTGCAAAGCATGGGTAATTTCATAAGAAAGAAGTTTGGAAAAAAAAAAATGGCAGTACTTTGTGGTCTCTGCTTTCACCTGGCCATGATTCTCCGCGTCCTGGGTGTGCTGGCCTATAAAATGCTGTGTGCAGATGTGTTACAAGCTCAGGGCACATGTGTCCATCAGCACAGACAGGGGAAGGAAGGGGCTCTAAGAAGTGGCAGGTGATGTTTCAAATAAAGTCAGATGCCAGGAGAAAGTATCCTATTAAATGTGAATGGGCCATTCTCTCATATTTGGAAGAGACCTTCAGAGAAGTTCAGTCAAAACTCAGCTATGGGTTAACACAGAAAACTGTTAACACAAAGGAGTAGTTAGCGGTGAAAGAGATTTTCTTTTTAATTTACTCGTACTGAGAAACACAATTATTGAGTCCTGGTGAGTCTCAGAGAGTACACATAGATACTCTGATAATATAACTAATTAGATTCCCTCAATCAATGTCCTTAGTGAAGAGAAGTAGAAATGCTACTTTCAGAATTAAGTGGTTCTATTTGGAAAAAATCAAATGGGAAATGAAAGATTTAGTAACACAAGCACATTTAATTGAAGAGACACAGAAGGAATTTCAAGTTTCTTAGAGAATATACACATTCCTTGTTTTTCTCAAGTATTACTTGTTATGATCAATTCTATAATTGATCATAAAGTCTAGGCCACTTGTATATGCCAGTTACAGTGGAAACATATGATGCCAATAGAACCACAGACAAATACTCTACAGAAACTGTGGGGTAAAGTCTCAAGCCCGAAGGCATACGCCACCCAGAAACCCTGTGAACGGGAACCCTTTCTATCATGATAACGTGAGGCAGAAAGCCTGTGCTAGGAGACAGATGCCCCTGTATCGAACAGAAAGACAAAAAGTAAAGGAACTTATTGCTAATGTTAACAAGTTAGAAAAAAGAATCAGAATGTCATATTAATAAATATCAAATATTAGAATAATGTAAGAGTGAATTCTTTTTTTGGTATCAGTAAAATAGACAAAGCTTCTATGATTCTGATAAGAAAATTAGGAAAAAAGACAATTATAGGTACTTAATAAAATAGAAGAAAAATAACCATGGTTCCAAAAATAATAATTCAACATAATAATAAAATAATAAGTTCTTATTACTACTAATAATTTTACATAAAGAGTGAAAGGCTCACAATAAACCAATTCCTTTAAAAAATTGTGTTTCTTTATTCTGACAGAATTTACTGGATACCAGCACAACATGAGTATAAATTTTTTGGCCTCTTTATGAAAGATTTATCTCCACTTATTTGTTCTGCCTCTAGCTTCCCCATAAATTTCAGTGCAGCTCATTGTCACTAAAAACACAAGTTAATTGGGGGGGGGGAGTCAGTGTACAAGAATACATCGTCAACTCTATGGCAACAAATCTTAACGTTCAATGAAATTGGTGATTTCCTAGCAAAATATAAATTACTCAAAGTGACTCAAATAAAAAGTGCAAAATGTAAATAAACAGAATATCTAAGAAGAGACTTGAAAAAAGCTTGAAGGTTGAACATGGAGAAAGACACAAGCACCAGAGAGGTGCACAAGGACGTTCTCTATCTTCCAAGTTCAGAGAAGCTGAGCATTGGGAACACTCTCACAGCTAATGCAAAAATGCCCTAACTCCTGTATACCATTTTATAAAGTCAGTGTTAAGTGTAATACACCCTAGCCAGATAATTACATTAAAAAATAAAGCTATAGAAAAAAATATATGTTATCAAGATGGGCTTATTTTAGAAATACAATATCAGGTAGATCATCAACGCAAACACTCAATGAATCAAAGAAGAGTTTGCACTCTACAGACTTCATTCACTATCACCCTTGTGAACTTGAGTGTCATGGGTGCTGTGCACCGGGTAATCTGAATCTTCACCAAGCAGGACTGCGTTTCTTGGCCCCCTTGGGTTTGATGAAATCTGATTCAGTTTCTGGCCAGTTAAGAATGAGTGGAAGTGATATAATCAATGTATGAACATTGATTTTTTGGTTTGATTGAACATTGGTTTGATTGCAAGACCAGTTCAAGAGGGGAACCTGTAGGGGCACCTGGTGGCCTCAGGGGGTGGAGTGTGAGAGCCTGGATCTCAGGATCCTGGGTTCGAACCCCATGTTGGGTGGAGGGATTACTTACAAATAAAAAAAAAAAAAGGAAGTAAGAAAAAGAAAGGAGCCCTTGGATACGTGGCCTGTGTGAGAAATGACTGTCATCACAGCTAGTGCAACTGTAGAGTTGTTGGACTCATGACGTAACCCATGGTGGCAGACACAGCAAATCTGACTTCATTATTTAATGTTTTTGGTTTATTTCTGTTGACCGAGAATATAAAAAATTAAAACATCTATTTCATCAGGATAAAGTGATAAAAATTCTAACATGCACTGTAAATTGTAAAGTGATACATAAAAGACAAGATAATAAAATAATAGTGATGTGTGATGATGTTGGCACATTTCAAGAACTGTAACAACTCAACATTTTTAAAAACCTTTACTGAAATGAAGGAAATGTATGTTTGTATTTAGGTGGGAAGTAAGGCTTATAAAAATAAAGCAATTAACACATTTAGAAAGGTCTCATATAGCAAGTTTAAGTAAAAAATCTATATTTGCTATGTCTTTCTTATATGGTATCCTTGAATAGTAAAACATAAAATAAGTAAAATTGTCTAATTTTGCTTATGTCACATTCTAATAAAGATTTGCTACAACATGACAAGAAGTGTAGGAATAAAAGCTAAAATATGAATAAATTATAATATAATTATAAAATATGAATAATACATAAAATTGCTAATGTTAATTAGTAAAAATAGGTTGTTTTTAAAATTATGATTACATAAAGTAATGAAAGTTTTCTTCAAGAATTCAGGGTCATAAAAATGACTGATTTCCTGTTCTATCTAACTCTAGAAATAATGCCCACCTATCACAGCTGATTTAGAAAAGAAACTGTATCAGGAAAAACATGATCTGCACAAAAAATGTCCATGTTATCCCCATTAACATACTTTCGAAATTCTACCTCCCCTTTACTCAGAGCAATTTTTAAAATTAAATTTAGAGTATGCTTTATTATAATTTTGTATCCTGCTTTGCATAATGTAATGTTCTAATTGCAAAGAGTTACTCATAGTAACAAAATCTCGGAACATTTGAAATAATGTATTTGTGCTGTTGTAATATGGAGTCGTAAACTTTGCATAAATGTTTACTTTTTCCTTTTATTATTCCATTATAAATGATGCCACCATGATTACTTTTTTTTAAAGATTTTTATTTTATTTATTTGACATACAGAGAGAGATCACAAGTAGGCAAAGATGCAGGCAGAGAGAGAGAGGAGGAAGCAGGCTCCCTGCCGAGCAGAGAGCCCGATGCGGGGCTCGATCCCAGGACCCTGGGATCATGACCTGAGCCGAAGGCCAAGCCTTTAACCCACTGAGCCACCCGGGTGCCCCACCATGATTACCTTTATAGATTTCTGTCACGTTTTTCTCCAGCATCAAAACCTGTTTGAAATCGTGTATAATTTCTCAGCATTTTAAGACATTATGGCTATTTCTCTATAAAAGGCATATTTTTTTCAAAAATGATTTTTTTTAACTCGGGACTTTGTTTTATTTGTATGTATGTATTTTATGTTTTATTTGTTAATCTGTAGATTTACAAATTTTATTACAAAGATGGCAGAGAAATTTGAGAAGGAAAATCTGAAAAAATATGTGGCTGGGCAGAAACATGTGAACTATATGTCATTATTTAAAAATTCCTATAGATTATACAGAAATGCAAAACCCCTTTTCCTGAGCACCAAGCACATACCTTCCTGAAACTTCTTTTCTTCTTTATAATCATGGATCATTCGAATGGACTGATGCACACTAATTCTATGTTTACTGAATTTGGAAATTTTGTTTTGTTCCGTAACATTCACTAATAATTTAGTTTGATGTAAGTGGCAAGTCATGTTAATAAAACAAACACAACGCAAAGTGAATAAGCACAACACACATCATTGAAATATAGTATCTTCACACACACACACACACACACACACGGGGTATTTCCATTCGGATGTGAAGCAATTGAGTTTGCTAATCAGTAGATGTTTGTGGAATTACAAACAGAAATGAAATATGGATATCAGTGGTATGTACTCATGAAATCGTTGTGACGATTAGATGTGACAATTCATGGGAGTCATTCATCTCGCACTTACACCTTGGCCTTTTCAGATCACAGGAACTTTCCTGTGGGTTGATGATAAATGTCCGGATGAGGAATAGATGTTCTCTGCTTTCAGTAAATGCCTTTGATAAAAAAAAAAAACATTTACTTGGGAACACGTTTAGTGTGAATACTTGAAAACCTGAAGTCCGTGAAGACAGAAGCACATTCCTGCAGCCACAGGCGCTGCTGGGGGCATCCCCGTGCATTTGACAGGATCTGCTGACACCCTAATTCTCTTTCAGCCCCGTGTGGTGGACACCTGACAGCTTCCAGTGGACTCATTTTGCCTCCCGGATGGCCAGGATATTATAAAGATTCTTTAAATTGTGAATGGATCATTGAAGCAAAACCAGGACACTCTATCAAGATAACTTTTGATAGGTAAGAAAAAAACGTTCCCTTTCTTAATTTGGACCTAAGGACCCATGCATGTCTAATGTGTTTACTTAAATGAGACTTAGAAATAGGACAGTTCTTGGTTGGTTTCCCCAAAGGAGTTCGCTTAAAAAGAAATAGGCATTTGCTTGATATGTTTTGTTCTTCTTGAACTTTACCCTCAAAGGCTGCAGCTAAGTCCTCTCCGAAGGCTTTCATCAGGGAGTGGCAGACCCAGGTCATCATTCCTCAGAGCTCACAATTGCTGGCCCTCATGTCCAGCTCTGGGTTTTGGACCTGTGGCTAAAATACACTCTGATTGCAAATACAAGCCCGTGTGGTCCCTTAGGTGCCTTCTGGAACAGCCCAGGAGAATGGTTTCATATCCTAGTGATGCTTTAGGTTTGCAGAGCTCACGCCAGGGTGTGTGACAGATAAGTGACCCGGGAGGGATTCTATCACCGAAATGCTGTTTGGCTTCCCTATTTGATAATGAATTCAGTAATCTTTTTTTAAAGATTTTATTTATTTGAGAGAGAGAGAGAGCACAAGCAGGGGGAGTGGCAGAGAGAGAGGGAGAAGCAGGCTCCCCGCTGAGCAGGGAGCCCAATCTCGGGCTCCATCCCAGGACCCCAGGATCATGACCTGAGCCAAAGGCAGACACTTAACCCACTGAGCCAACAGGTGCCCCACGAACTCGATAGTCTTAAAAAATAACCATGCTGTTTGAATTCTCCATGATAAAATGTGTTTCCATGTGTCTCTGCAATAAAGTCACTTTGACGATTAATAACCAAAAATGTTTTCAGAATAATGTGTGCCTTACAATGGAAGGAGGCATATTTGTTTAGTGTTTGAAGCTTGATCTCCAAACAATTTTAAGCTTCCTCTAATGATGAGCTTCTTGACTAAAAGAGTTTGGGGTTTAATATTCAGGATACTATAACGTTCAGGCAGATGAACGTTGTTCTATTATTTTGTTTGTTTTCCACTAATTTTCTATTAATAATAATATATGCAGGAAGATTTTTAGTGGGAGTCGCATTGTCATTTAGCATTATTTGTATTTGAAGTTATTGTTCATTTTATTATGTCTGGTAACATAATCTGCAGTAAGATAATCTCTCAGAAGAAAATTAAAATTTTGGCTTATGTATCCATTACACTGGAGAATGGATCCTCACATATAAACTTAATCATTGGGAAAAAATTAACTCTGTAATATCCAGTAGATTAAGTTGGATTCCTTATTAATTTTCATGACTTTCTGGTATTGAGAGGGGAGAGCAAAGCACTTCCTGATTCCTGGCATCACACCAAATATAAATCATTTAGTAAAAATTATACTTTACATCCTGGTTTGGTACAAGTTATTAACACTCTATTTTTAGTTGCCTGGACAGAGACATACCATTTTTCTCTATCTTGTCTTTCTAAGATTATGGAACTGTGATATTTTGCTGAATCCCATTTGTAAGAGGCAGTATTTCTGACATTTTCAGGCATTTGTGATTGTTACACTACTTTCTGTCTCCAGCAGTGGGCTGACATCCTAATAAAGCATGTTTTTGCAAATACAACCATAAAGGACCCTACTGATGTTATTGTTATACAAAGTGCCTCAGGTCGCCAAATAGTGGAAACTGTTTGGAGTTCCGTCTCCCAGGCTACCCTGGGATTTTTCCAGCCGATGCGAACGAATGAAGGGTACTTTCTCAGTCCTAGCTGTTGCTCCAGAAAGATGAGAAAACTGTGGCACAATTTTTTCAAGTGGCATTTATTTCATGCTTCTCCAGACCTCTTGAATGTAAATTCGGATCCCTGAGAAACCACAGGGTCCGTAGAGGACGTTTTAGAAAAGTAAGAGAGGAAGCTGCCCCATGCCCCGATGCCTAGCCTGTGGCCCCGGGCAGACGGCCAGGGCTTCGAGTTCTCTGTGGAAGATCAGGGGCCCCAGGGCCATCCCAAGGTCATTGCAAGAATATGGCGCCATTGTCCATTTGCTCTTGGAGGAGTTAATGGGATCCGGTGATAACCAGGGCAGACCGAGCCCGATGCTTTCTGCACCTTTCCTTGGGGTTTTAAGCCACGCGCCTGGGGAGCCTGCCCTCACCCTCGCCCCTCCTCTCCGTCAGCATTACATGACTCAGAGGCTGGGGTGTAATGACCCAGGCTTCCACAGAAGTCCTAGTCTGAAAGTCACCGAGTGAATCGGAGGCTCCCGAGGCGTTAGCTGCTCCCCGAGAGCAGAGCCGGACACTTGGAAACCGGGTGAGCTCTTGGAGGGCAAGATGGGCCCATTTGGGTAATTATCTCAGTGCCTGGAATAGTGTCTTCATTGCTCCAGAGAGGACCCAAGCGGCTGCGACTGTATATAAATATAACATCAGGCCAGATTCTCTGGAAGCATAACGTCCTTCAAGAAGAAAAGTTAAGCACTTTTTGGAAGCTGTTCCAATCATTAGAGCAGCATTTCTTTTCTGAAGCAGGAATGTGCTGAATCTTCTTCTAGTGTCCAGAAAGCATTAACGCAACTTAAAAAGGCATAGGATTTTTTTTTCCTGAAAAGTATTTAAAGTATTGCCATGTATTTTGAATTACTCTCTTCCTTTAGGAGATTATCTTTCTTCATGTGTGCATTGCAAGATATCCATGATCAAGCTGAACAGAGGATCATGAAACAGACTTTGAAAATGTGTAATGACTGTTCACTAATCAGTGTTTTTTAATTTAGTTTCTTCCTTCCTCCCTCCCTCCCTTCCTTCCTTTCTCTCTCCAAAAACTAACCTGGTTAGCAGTATTTTTATTTTAGAGCTAAAGACTGCAGTTTTTGGCGTTTGGGATGTTACATGACTGAGTATTCAGTAAGAGGGAAGGGTTGAGGGTGCACCTTTTCTTCTAGAAAAATTGGTGCTTCAATATCATATGTGCCCAGGTGTTTTTTACATTTGTAAAACTGTAAATCTTTTATTTATAGTGATATACATTGGTTTGCAATTAATGAATGAAGGTATTTGGGGAATTTCTGTAAGTTAGCGCAGCTTTACTTTTCTGACTGGATACAAATCTCCCCAGATTTCAGACAGAAGTCAACTACGACACTCTGGAGGTCCGAGACGGGCCGGCCAACTCGTCCCCGCTCATCGGAGAGTACCACGGCACACAAGCTCCCCAGTTCCTGATCAGCACGGGGCATTTCATGTACCTGCTGTTCACCACCGACAACAGCCGCTCCAGCGTGGGCTTCCTCATTCACTACGAGAGTAAGTCAGGGCACGCTGGCCATCACCGGCTGTGCTCCAGACACACGTCTGGCTCCCAGGCATGCACCGGACCCTCACTGCCTCTGTCAGCACTGGGCCATCATAAGCACTTCCTCTTATTAATAAGAGCATCTTGTGGGTTTTTACTTTTAAACTCCAAAAAAATGTTTATTATAAAATTAAATAATTAAGTAGTGTGTTCATTCACTACATGATGCAATGATAAACTTCTACCATGAGAAATAGAGCTCCTGGCCAGAGAGGCTAGCGCTACAATTATATCTCCTGAACAGCCGTTTAGGGGGATTCTTTGCTGGAAAAATATGGTTAGGGCCATCATGGTTCTTATCTGTTGGTTTGTTCACATGAGCACGTGTCCCTGGGGAAAGGGACATGGAATGCAGACAGCAGAGGAGTTAAAACGCAGCTGAACTTCATGAAATGACATGTGACTATTGTTGTGAACAAATGTGAACAAGAGTTAAAATGATTATTAGAAACAAAACAATCACTAAAATATGACTGTGCAGGCTATCCTGCCCAATGTGAAATGCTCACGTTTTTGTTTCCATAAAAACAAATTTGTCTTAACATTAGCTTCTAAAATTAGAAGATCAGGTCATTACAGTATTTTATTTTATGTTTTTATAATTTTTTTATTATGTTATGTTAGTCACCATATAGTACATTGTTATTAGTTTCTGAGGCAGTATTCCATGACCCACTGTTTCGTATAACACCCAGTGCTCCATGCAATATGTGTCCTCCTTAATACCCATCATCGAGCTAACCCATCCCCCTCCTCCTTCCCCTCTAAAGCCCTCAGTTTATTTCCCGGAGTCCAGAGTCTCTCATGGTTCATCTCGCCCTCTGGTTTACCCCCCTTCATTTTCCCCTTCTTTCTCCTCCTAATGTCCTCCATGCTGTTCCGTATGTTCCACATATAAGTGAAACCATGTGATAATTGACTTTCTCTGCTTGACTTATTTTACGCATCATAACCTCCTCCAGTCCCATCCATGTTGATGCAAAAGTTAGGTATTCATCCTTTCTGATGGCTGAGTAATATTCCATTGTGTATATGGACCACATCTTTATCCATTCATCTGTTGAAGGACATCTCAGCTCCTTCTAGAGTTTGCCTATCATGGATATTGCTGCTATGAACATTGGGGTGCATATGGCCATTCTTCTCACTACATCTGTATCTTTGGGGTAAATACCCGGTAGTGCAATTGCAGGGTCATAGGGTAGCTCTATTTTTAACTTTTTTCGGAATCTGCACGTTGTTTTCCAAAGTGGCTGCACCAACTTGCATTGCCACCAACAGTGTAAGGGGTTTCCCCATCTCCATATCCTCTCCAACATTGATTGTTTCTTGCCTTGTCAATTTTTGCCATTCTATCTGGTGTAAGGTAATATCTCAATGTGGTTTTGATCTGAATTTTCCTGATGGCTAATGATAGTGAACATTTTTTTATGTGTCCGTTAGCCATTTGTATGTCTTCTTTGGAGAAGTGTCTGTTCATGTCTTCGGCCCATTTTTTGACAAGATTATTTGTTTTTTGGGTGTTAAGTTTGAGAAGTTCTTTATAGATCAGCCCTTTATCTGTAATGTCATTTGCAAATATCTTCTCCCATTCCATGGTTTGTCTCTTTGTTTTGTTGACTGTTTCCTTTGCTGTGCAGAAGCTTTTTATCTTGGTGAAGTCCCAGAAGTACATTTTTGCTTTTGTTTCCCTTGATTTTGGAGACTTGTTTTGAAAGGAGTTGCTGTGGCTGATGTCAACGAGGTTACTGCTTATGTTCTCATCTAGGATTTTGATGGATTCCTGTCTCACATGGAGGTCTTTCATCCATTTAGAGTTTATCTTTGTATATGGAATAAGAGAATGGTCGAGTTTCATTCTTCTGTACATACCTGCCTAATTTTCCCAGCACCGTTTATTGAAGAGACTGTCTTTTTCCCATTGGATGTTCTTTCCTGCTTTGTCAAAGATTATTTGACCATAGATTTATTATATTATATTATATATTATGTATATATTATATGTTATATGACCATACGTCCATATCTGGACTCTCTACTCTGTTCCATTGGTCTGTGTGTCTGTTTTTGTGCCAGTATCATGCTATCTTGGTGATCACAGCTTTGTAGTAAAGCTTGAAATCACACAACGTGATGCCCCCAGGTTTGTTTTTCTTTTTCAACATTTCCTTGGTGATTCAGTGTCTTTTCTGGTTCCATATAAGTTTTAGGATTATTTGTTACAGCACTTTGGAAAATGCCAGTGGAATTTTGATAGGGATGGCATTAAAAGTATAGATTGCTCTGGGCAGTGTAGGCGTTTTAACAATATTTATTCTTCTGATCCATGAACATGGAATGCTTTTCCATCTTTTTGTGTCTTCTTCAATTTGTTTCATGAGTGTTCTGTAGTTCCTAGAGTATAGATCCTTTGCCTCTTTGGTTAGGTTTATTCCAAGGTATCTTAAGGTTTTTGGTGCTATAGTAAATGGAATCTATTTCCTAATTTCCCTTTCTACCGTTACACTGTTAGTATATAGGAAAGTATATAGTGTATATGAAAGCAACTGATTTCTGTGCACTGATTTTTGACATTATTTTTTGACATTATTCCCTCCGTTTGAAAATGCTTCACTTTCAGAGTAAAGTGAAGAAGATGGATGAATGCAGGCTAACACTGGATCTAAGGGAATATAACCTATTTTTCAAGATTTTTATGGTTGTTCTTTTTCAGTCTTATCCCAAAACAAACAAAATGAAGTTTCAGTGTTATTTAAACACACACACACACACACACACACACACAATTTTACAAATGCTCATGAATGGGTTAATATCTAACATGTTGGATGTTTAATCAGATTTTTCTTCTCACCTTCCTGACCAGTCATCACCCCCTTGCTACTCATGTCAACCTTTGTGCAAACCCCACCCAGCAACTCAAATCACTAACCTGTTGTGTATATTTCTCTGTTTTGCTTGCCCATGTGTGGAATTACATGCAAACATGTACATGCATATACACGTATACAAGTCTATGTGTGTGTCTTGATAAAAAAAGTCACATTACAGGGCGCCTGGGTGGCTCAGTGGGATAAACCCTCTGCTTTCGGCTCAGGTCATGATCTCAGGGTCCTGGGATCGAGGCCCGCATCGGGCTCTCTGCTCAGCAGGGAGCCTGCTTCCTCCTCTCCCTGTCTCTCTGCCTGCCTCTCTGCCTACTTGTAATCTCTCTCTCTGTGTCAAATAAAATAAATAAAAAATCTTTTAAAAAAAGTCATATTACACTTGTTTTGATAGCAAGAAAATCGACTATTCATGATTTAATGTTTAATTTCATTCAGTTAGTTTAATTTAATTCAGTTAGTTTCACTTCATATACATGCAACATTTATTTCAAAGTAACGTATTTTTTAAACTCAATATACAATTTAAGAACCAGAGAGTTTCATATTTCATTCATTTATAATGTTCCTTCAAGTCAATTATTTTTCTCTGGAGTAGAGATATGTGCACATTCAAACCAGCTGGACCCGCAGACCTTCTAAGCACCGACGAGCACAGTGCTGTATTCCCTTCTCCGCACCTGGTTTCTTGTGTCTGGAGCTCCTTGACCTTTGAAGACCCAGTTGGATGAAACTTAAGAGAACAAATATTTTCTGACCCTGAAAAATACTAGAACAGAGTTTCCCATTCTTCCCTTTCCTCTCCCTCATTTGTATCCTTAGATTATTTTGCCTATTTTTTCTAAAATCCTTTAAAAAACTATGCCCTAAAGCCTACACGCAGGTCATAGAAACTGATTGCATTTATTCACCTAACTGGTTTAAATAAATGGGTTATTCTTCCTCATTCTTTCTGAGATTCAAGAATGATAGAAAGTCAAGTCATGAGTTCTCACTTAGGTTCTCATCCTTACTAATAGAATATCATATGCAGATAATTACAACAATAATTTTTATAATGTTACATGAATGAATGTGTGACGTTTCAGGATTCTTTTCATTTCTCCTGTGCGTGACAGTAGACACGAGCCTTAGTAAGACGTGAGTCCATAGCCTGGAGTGAGGTCTCAGACAACAGTTCCTGTCGTCTAATTTTGTTCCAGGTGTCAGAGGAAGAGGAAAGCAATCACCAAGCTGTTGCATTTGCAGTGCAGTGATAATTGTGTGGGTGACACACATGTCTGATCCCTGGGGTCTAGAATCCCTTCCCCCTCGTACTTGAAAGGAAGAGCAGGGAGCCCGCTCTGTCCCACAAGAGGGCCGAGCCGTCGCTGGTGCTAGGATGGGTAAGGTCCCCGTAGCATCCAACTGTCCCGCACTCTTCGAAGGGACACGAGTCTAAACCCCCAGGCTGACTTCTGCACTGGAACTTCGAGTGGTCCTTCCAGAAAGTCCCAAGCATTTGTACTTCCTCTGAAGGAAAGTATAGAAAGTCTATGAAGAAAATATTACCTGGAAGCACATCAGCCTGAAGCTTGACTTGTTATCACCTCGGTTGATTTATCAGTTACTCTGTATTTGGGGAGAAACAAGGAAACGTGCAGAAGCAGGAAACAGCATCTTTGTCCGGAAATGAGTCTGGAAAGGCCCGGAATCCATGACCCGGCGCTTGCCGGCTGGCCTCGTGTGTAACCGTTCCCTGCCGGCTTGAAAACGGAGCAGATGCCGAAAGCCCAGCTCACATGTTCCGTGCTGCTGCCGCCGTGGGTGGGTGGAGACCCGGCCGCCAGCTCAGACGGTCATCGTGTTCAGAAAGCATGCCGCAGGGGCCGCTTTTCTCCGACGTTCCTGTGCCGTAGCCCTCACCCGGGGATCCTGGTAAAATGCAGACGCCTCCGTTCACCTTGCAGCCACTGGGAGTCAGTCCGCCCGGGCTGCAGGCCAGAATTCTGGATTTCTGTCAGGTCCTCGCGGAGGTGGCCTGAAGGTGACAGTGGTGGCTGACCCAGGCCAGGCAGGCCAGGCAGGCCAGGGCGTGACTCACGAGTTCCGGGTAGAGGGACCACCCGCGGGCAGGTGGGCGGAGAGGAGGAGTGGGGCTCACTTGCGGAAGAGAAGACTAAAGAGCAGAGAGAGAAGCAGAGAGAGACACGAAGAGAAGATAAAAAAAGATGCACATTACCAACCCCATTAAAATATCGACCATTTCTAGTATTCTTTGACAAAATCTGTTCAGAAGCCAATACATTGGAAATGCTAGAAAACAGTTGGGTTTGCCCAAAAAATGGCCCGAATGATTTATATCACATTCTTTATGCCTTTTGAAAATAATAATATAACTCATCCCCTTTTCATACTTTGTCATAAATGTTTGACACTGTACACCTTCCTTGCTTTGATACAGAATTTTTAACAATACTACTTCATGTCCAAATGGGCACATGGAAAATCTACTTTACAGACATAAAATATTGCAGAAATAGCCCCGCTCTCTTCAATTCTTTGAATTCTTTCAGCAGCGGTGGTATAAGGTAATGGGAGCCACTATAAACAGCATTACTTTCCGCTCTTTTTGAATGGTAAGGCAGAAGGGCCGAAGTCATTTTCTCAAGGTTTCCCTCAGAGCAGGCCTAGAGTTGTAGTTCTGTCCTGTGTGCTGAGTCTTACGAATCCTCGATCTTATAAATACAGTGTCCAATTACAGTCTGTCCTTTGATTACTTCACTCTTCGTAAGGAATGTGATATGGTTCCTTTCTATAATAGTCATTGTATTATCCCCCCAGAATAATCACTTGCTCACCCTGTTTGTTTGTAGAGCTTTGAAATAAATGGATGTCTCCAGTATATGGATGTTTTCCATTTCATTTTAGAGCATTTTTTGGGAAATGGTTTCAAAGGTATCTTTTAAAAACATTTCAAGAGAGAGGCAAGAGTCACTACATGTAACGGTTTATATCCTGTTGGGCAATTCATACACGGTTCAATTTCTAAAAATGGTGAGAGACAAATAAGCATGTTTTCTGGAGTGAGTGTGATTGGGTGTGTGTGCGAGCACAGATTAGTTTCTGAGATTTAATGACATTTCTTGAGATCAAAAAGGAAAGCCGGTCAAGATGTAGTGGGTATGGATGTCACGCATTTGGGAAATCAGCTGCACTGTGGGCACAGGCGCGCATGCACGCACACGTGGGCGAGAGGGAGAGAGCAGGTGAGCGCTGAGCTGTGAATCTCAGCAAACAATTGAACATGACCGATTTACTTAAGTTCTCAGCTTATTTCCTCCTCTGTGAAATGGGATTGTAATTGCTATTTTGGACCCTTCCGAAAGCTGTGGAAAATGGCCACCCTTGGGAGATAAAAGATACTCAGACTAGAACTTGAATTAAAACAGGTAGTTAAGCACAACTTTACTTATATCAAATTGCATTAATGTAATCTGCACATGGATGGCTTCAAAGGTACCAACTTCTCTATTCACGGAGAGCAAGTTTATTCAATCACATATTTGACAGGCCGAAGGACAAGGAGTGGATTTCTAGAACGTGTGTCAAAAAATGCATAGTCACATTAAGTTCCAAGGAAAGAACAGTCGGGAGGAGTCAGCCTGGATCCAAAGCTTCAACAAAAGCCCTGACTGCCAGCTCTTCTTTGTATTGTGAGCTCTTGACACAAGGAGGGAAGATGCTTGAAGCAATGCTTTGGAACACTCTTCCTTCAAAGCACTTTGTACTTTTCCTTCAAAGTAAATGGGCCACTTGTCCCTACAGACTGGTTTTAGTTCATTTTGAAGGTCTGGTCCCAGTGAGCCGTGTCACCTACTTTGCTCTGCAGTCTCCCCGCTGCCATCTTGTTTTGAAATCCCTGCATATGGTGCGTTTCAAGTGAATTGGTCATCAAATCTACTATAGTTCTACCAGTCAACCATTATTCTCACAGGTGCCATCCATTCAAACATGTTTTAATGCAAAGGATTATAATAACTGCACATTTTACAACCTAATATTTCTGCCCACTATTTTGTAAAAATGAATGGATGAATGAATGATGGGATAATAGTATGTCTTCAACATAATATTTAGATTTGAGTTCAGTTTTACATGGAAGGAATTCTATGTCTACATTTGTGTGCTTAGGTTTCCTCAGACAGTTTTCTCTTTTTTTCCCTATAAATTTTATGTGGGAAAAAGTGTGCTTACAATTTATCAATATTATTATGAATATTATTCATTAATGTATTCTCACATCATCTAAAATAATCATTCCCATTTATTTTGTTTGCTGCAGTGAGTATATTGTTATTTAGTGATCATTGGGAACCATTGGACAAAGTGGAATAATATAGTTAAATAGTCTGTCAGGGATCAGGGGACCACTCCATTTCTTAGGCAAAGGTTCTTTTGAGGGAATTCTTGTGTTAATCTATTAGCCAGTATCATGTACCCATTGTATATAGGGCATAGACTAAGTATGATCTCTGAGGTGTTATGAAAGAGGTCATAAACATTACCTTAGAATATGAATGTGTGTGTAGTCAGAGGGGAGCAGAGAGGGTGGTGGGTGTGGGGACAAATGATGCCCACCTTGTTTTGGGCAGAACCGTATCTCACGCAGGAAAGGAAAGCATGCATGCATTTTCTGCCGTGCTTTGTAAGAAGTCATGACCATTACATTCTGCTGTTTAGGCAGTAGGTACATGTTAGTTTTTAGGAAATTAGTTAGAATGTTTAAGAAAAAGTTCTTGGGAAAGAGGGTGCTATATACATATATTTTTTCACTTTGCTTTTTCTCTTCATTGTTCTATTTTTTCCTTTGGAAATCTTCCTTATAATGCTCTCCCATTTTTTACCTGTTGTAACTAAACTCTGAGATTAAATACTCAGATTTGCAAAGGGCAAAACCTGCTTATTTTGCCAGTTCCAAAAGCACCTGCAAGTTTGGGGTGTTCCCCAAAGGACCCTCAGTTCTGATAATTAGATAGAAGGACTCAGCCCTTACTAAAAGCTGTTACACTCACAGTCACATTCATTATGGGAAAGGATCCAAATTAGACCAGGCAGAGGAAGAGACACATAGGATGGAATATGGAAAAGGAGTTCCTACCTGCAGCTTCTGCTTGTCTTCTTCCACTAGAGTCATGAATGGTGTCACCTTGTTCTAGCCACGATGTGTAACAGTATGCAAAGTCCTGCCAATCTGGGAAGCTACCTGGATCCATGTCCAAAGATTTTGTTGGCGTTTCATTAGAGAAGCATCATCAATTGAATCATGGGTCGCATGGTTGAACTCCATCTCCAGCTGCCCCTTAACGTAGGGTAGCCTGAAGCCCTGTTGGCCCAGGAGCACACCATGACCAAAGACATTCCCAACACTCAAGAAATTCCAGGGGTTTACAGGTGACCTCTTAGGAGCTAGACTTTTCACGGAAAGCACGTTCCTTACTACCCGTTTTTTCAGCAGGGGCTCAGCTGTCCTCCTTGTGATCAGGTGCCTATGGAATCACATTTTGCTATACTAATGAAGAAATATTACCACTTATTGTTTATTTTAAAAAGTCACCCCATAGTTGCATATCATGTATTTGACTTAATGAGAGACAGAATAAGATAAGGTATATAACTCCAACTTTGGTAAAATCATGCAATGTTATTCCAAAGATCATTGGGGGGGGTGGAACTAAGCAGTCTGAATATTGATAATGATTTCAGATTTTTGGCTAATAACCCAAATCATAATTGTTATGTTCTGAGCCTTGTTGAGAGAGTTGTGTATAGCTATGGCCAAGTCTTTTTTATTTCTTTGAATACATAACCATCACCATGACATCTTCTTCCCCTATTCCCATTTTCCTTATCTGTTCAAATATATATTCTAAAAATAGAGAAATCTCAGAGACAGAGAAAAGAAACTCTTATAATGACATAATCATAATCACTTGACTTTTTATAGCACTTTACTTTTTAGCGTCTTTTAGCATAGGCTAATTGTAGCCATCTCGAAAGTGGCTGACTTAAGTGCAAATTTGAAAAATGCACGGATGTATGGGATGCAATTTTAGAAAATCAAATCCAGTGCAGTTTTAATTTGCATTATATGTGTATGGACTTGGGTGCCTGTGTGCATGTGTATGAAAGTTGAAGTGTGATGACTGCCAAAATCTAACTGGAATATAAAATATAATAAGAAGGGGGGAGGGCTAGAGATTGTAAACAGGACAATAATGGCTTCATTTAGTACAGTTCCCTGGTTTCCAAATGAAGAGAAGTAAAATTCAGACGTCAAGGGATTATTCAATGTTGTAATATTTACATGTCATCTGGTAAACAGTTAATGAGGTATCTCTCTACACAAAAAAACAGGGTCAAATATAAGAAAATGTATTTTTTTTACATTTAAGGATTATTGGATTCACTTGAATAATTTTCCAGGTCTGATCTGATAATGTCTCAGAATATTTTATATGTACACGGAATAATTTTTTTTTTCTAGAAACCTGCACATTTCCATATCTAATGGATTTTTTCTGTGCGGGCAGGTGTGACCCTGGAGTCGGACTCATGCCTCGACCCTGGCATCCCTGTGAACGGTCATCGGCATGGCAGTAGTTTTGCCATCAGATCCACAGTGACGTTCAGCTGCGATCCAGGCTACACGCTCAGTGATGACGAGCCCCTGGTCTGTGAGAAGAACCACCAGTGGAACCACGCCTTGCCCAGCTGTGACGGTAGGGGGAGGCCGATGGAGCAGGAAATCAGAATGAAATGTAGAGACGTGCAAATACTTAAATTGTGTGGGTGGCATGTGTGGTATTTCAAAGAGCAGTGTGATATGAAAAGTTGTACACCTTGCAAATATTTCCATTGAACACTTGAAGTTTACCTAGCTCGTGTTTTCCTATGAGGTAGAGCATCTGTTTAGAATGCAACATAAACAATCATGAGCCGGCCTTCATCTTTGTCCCCAAACACCGAAACATACAGAGCTCAGGGACGCACATATGTTCCACGGGGTATTTGTTGACAGATGGCCTGTGAAACAGGGGAGTGAGTGTGTGTGTTGTACATCGTCAGACCTGGCTTTCCTGGGGACCAGGTCCAAACATCCAATAACCATCTGGGGTCTGCACTGTTCCCTCTGGGCTCCCACCTCTGGGGACCCCTTTCCCGGGGAGGAGTGGGACCCATTTTCTCAGAAGATCCGCAGGTGGTTTCTTGGTGGAACCAGCCACTTCCCCTGCCCTGCACAGATCTGCTCTTGGAAGTCTCAAAACAAATAGCACTCTTCATGATCACACTGTATCGCTCCACTTGATGCTAGGCAGTGTTTAGTTACAATCAGTAGGTACACAGGGATGTTGCTTGTGACCATTTGCAAACAAAAAAAGGGATGTGCCCTTTGGTCATAACTATAACCACATTATAACATTGTTTCTATGGAAAAAATATATTTTCGCCATAGCATTTTAACAACAATGTTGTAATGTCTTTGTAGGCGTGGCTTACAGAGAACCATAAAATAAGTGAATTTATCTATAGAAAGCATCACACTTCATAGCAAACTATTATAAAAAGTCCCATGAAAATCAAGAACAGAACAGCTTTCTCAGTATGGGGAAAGTTAAGTCTATGTTATCCAGAAGATCCTAACTCGTGCAATAATTGAAGAAAATGGTATAAAGTGTACATATTAGAAAGAGAAGACAGTCAGGTTTGGCAGTAAGAACCAGCAGAGGACTGCGTTCAGGATAAACTCGACTCAGTGGATGCCCACAAAGATGCGGCATGTTAGAAGTACAGTATCCATACACCCTAAAACTTTCAGGACTGTGTCTAACAGGAGATATGAAGACTTATCTTTTTAATCTTTTCGAAGACTTATCTTAAAGGAATTTAGAAGTTCACAGTGGATACAAAAGAACACCCTCATACGTGGGAACACTTACTACATTTTAAATGGTAGGGATGAAATTTAAGTAGACAAGTTGTCTACAAATAGGTTTTTTAGATTTTTTTCCTTTATTCCCCAAATTTTATTGAGAGATAATTGATACACAATACACATGAGTTTAGGCTGTCCGGCGTAATGATTTAACTTACATATATTGTGAAATGATCCCCACTGTGAGTGTAGCTATCCATCATCTTACATAGATACAAAAAAAAAAAGAAAAAAAGAAAAGGAAACAGAATTCTTCCTGTAGTGGGAACTCTTCGGATCTATTCTCTTAACCCTATTCCTGTGTACCGTACAACAGTGGTAGCTCCGGTCACCCTATGGTACATGGCGTCCTATGGTACATGGCACCCTATGGTACATGGCACCCTATGGTACATGGCGTCCTGAACTCTTGTTGATCTTGTGACTGGAAGTTTGTGCCTTTTGGTCACTTTCATCAAATCCCTCTCCCCCTGTCCTCACCTCTGGTAATCACAAGTTACCCTCTCCTTTGCTATCTTTTCTTTTTATTAACATATAATGTATTATTTGCCTCAGGGGTACAGGTCTGTGATTCATCAGTCTTATATGGTTCATAGCACTCACCATAGCACATGCCCTCCCCAATATCCATCACCCAGCCACCCTCTCCCTTCCACCCCCTTCCCCTCCAGCAACCCTCAGTTTATTTCCTGAGATTAAAGGTCTCTTACAGTTTGTCTCCCTCTCTGGTTCCATCTTATTTCATCTTTCCTTCCCTTCCCCTATGATCCTCTGTCTTGTTTCTCAAATTCCTCATATCACTGAGATTGTATGATAATCAGTCAATCTACAAATAGAGTTTTAATTTCAATAAAGTCTAAAAATAATTGATATTTTTAATAGAAATTAATAAACATGTTAGAAATTGATCTGGGAGAGTAGAGCCTCCAAATAGGAACATATATTTTTAAGAATGATAAGAAAGGACTCTCTCTGGGATCAAAGCATCCCCCAAATGACCTTTAATTAAAATAATATGAAGTCAGAGCAAAAATACTCAGATTAGTGCTATGGTACAGGCATTCTAGTAATAAATATATGCCTGTATAGGAACTTAATTGGTCGAAATTATTCCAAGTCCGTGAGGAGGATTGCCTTGTTTGATAAATGATGTTGGTCAGCTTGGATATCTAGGCACAGTTAATGGAAACCATTGACAGATTTCACTATATGTAAATTAAAAGTTCTATGTGAAAAAAGAGGTAAAGAGAAAGGGTCATAGTATAGAAAATAAGTGCTGTGTCCATATGTGATTATAAATCATGTTATCATACAAAGGGGAGGAGGGAGATCAGCGACACACGTAAGACACTAGATCCGTGCCCAAAAACACGTACACAGGCTCTTTACAGCAGGAGACAACAGCCCCATAAACACTTTAAAATACATGCAGTCTGATGCGGACTCAGGAAGATGCAAATGGAACACGGTCATTTCTCCACCTGGTTGGATTTGCAAAAAAGTAGAAAGGTCGACTTCGACATCATTGTGGGATTGCGGAGCTGCCTGTTCATTCGAGCTCCTGTTGCTGGGAGCTTGAAACGGTACAGTGTTCTTGGAGGAAAGCGAGAGCAAGTCACAGGATAATGCAGGTTGTATGTGTTAACACGTACATGTATGTAATTACAGACACAGTCACAGGAGATACACAGGACATGACTGAAAACGGACATTCTAGGGTGCCTGGGTGGCTCAGTGGGTTAAAGCCTCTGCCTTCGGCTCAGGTCATGATCTCAGGGTCCTGGGATCGAGGCCCGCATCGGGCTCCCTGCTCAGCGGGGAGCCTGCTTCCCCCTCTCTCTCTCTGCCTGCCTCTCTGCCTCCTTGTGATCTCTCTCCCTCTGTGAAATAAATAAATAAAATCTTTTAAAAAAAAGAAAAAAAAAAGAAAACGGACATTCTAAAACTGTGACCCCACTGTTCTCACCTAGGGAGACTGGCACGCTGTAGGGAGGGAAAGAGGCTTTCAACTTCTATCTCTACCTTTTTTTGGTGTTATGTTTATTTATTTAGTTTTTTTATTTTAATGATTTTATTAAAAATCAAAATATTTATCAAAATATTTATTAAATAATTTAATCCAAGATTTACAGCAGGTTAATCATATAAATAATCATGTTGGAATATTTATCTAATATGCAAACACATGAATTTATTGGGTGTCACAGTGAAAATTTATATATTTTTTATTTTGGACTAAGGCTAACATGGAATTCGGGAGTGGAGCGCACATAAGCTGTTCTCGTGTTTACATTCTCTTTGAGGGGTGCTCAGTTGAGCAACGGCTAACACAGGGTTTCTCAGTCGTTTTAACTGCAGACTTTTCTGGCAGAGCTGGGAGGGTTGAAAAGTCGAGGTCTGTGATTGTGAGTTAAACTCTGTGATGAACGTACCCGGTTCATCATAGGAAAATACACAACGGTTGTCCAGTTAACTTGACTTCTGATCTGGTAAAGAAAACTGGCGTGTGCAAGTGAAAGAGATGTACCCTGACCCACCGAGATCTGTGATTTTGATTTTAAATTGGATTCTTCTCGAGAGAGAACAGTACTCTCCGTGTATTCTTGATTTAACAGTGGTAACTTCCTTTGTTTAAATACGTTAGTATCTGGAAGGTAGTTTTCTCCTCTGCCCAGAAGACAGCGTAGGCAGACTCAGCGTGCCCTCCTCTTCTTCTTCTTCTTCTTCTTCCTCCTCCTCCTCCTCCTCCTCCTCCTCTTCTTCTTCTCCTTCTTCTTCTTCTTCTTCTTCTTCTTCTTTTTAAAGATTTTATTTATTTATTTGACAGAGAGAGAGACAGAGAGATCACAAGTAGATAGAGAGGCAGGCAGAGGGAGAGGGGGAAGCAAGCTCCCCGCTGAGCAGGGAGCCTGATGCGGGCCTCGATCCCAGGACCCTGAGATCATGACCTGACCTGAAGGCAGAGGCTTTAACCCACTGAGCCGCCCAGGTGCCCCAACGTGCCCTCTTCTTCCCCTCCAGCAAACCCAGGCATGCAGTGGTTAGCCCTTCTCTGTCCCTCCATATTTGTTGCCCGAATGCCCGCCTCCTTCAGGACCAGGATGCACTCAGCCTTCACCAGAATGCTTCTGGAATCATGCCAGGTCACTAGCATTATCAACTTTCCTAAGAGCCGTTTCTCCTTATATGCAGTTCAATAAAGGTGAACTTGGATTTAATTTAAGCTTATAACCCCACGTAATCATAGGCAGTGTGTTTTAACCCATGCAGGCTGGTATGACAAAAGACCATAGAGTAGGTGGCTGATGAACAATAGAAATTCATTTCTCGTAGTTCTGTCTGATGGGAGTCGAAGTCGAAGGGACAACATGATGGAGTGGTTGTGACCCCATGTTGTCATCTCATGGTGCAAGGGGCAAGGGAGCTGTGTGGGGTACCTTTTATTAAAAGCAAGACTCAGCCCTCATGACCTGCTCACATCTCAAACGCCCACCTCCTAAAGCCATCACCTTAGAGATTCAACATGAGTTTTAGGGGAATGCAAACATTCAGACCATGGCATAAATGTCCACACACATTGAATCGTTCAATACAGACGAGGCATCTAGGCAGAGGAAAGGGACACACTCTCTTGGACCAGATAGACATGATGGTACTTTCTGCCAATTCCCAGGGGTTCGGTCAAGTAGAGTGAAGGGAAAATGAACAAAATGTTCCATAGGAAAGTCTCTGGGAGACATGAAATGAGAACAGGCAGAGAAGGGTTCCTAGTGCTTTGCAGGTAACTGACATGCTATAGAAATGACATCTTTGACATTTTCCATAGAAAATAAAGCAAAGAAGTTATGCATTTTATCTCTTATTTTCTCGCCATTTAAATACATGTAAATTTGAAATTTAACTGTTCTACAGGAATTCATGAGTCATCTGCTTTGCTTTGGCTTCACTGAAAACTATTTCAGATGATAATAAACTTATGATCGAAGGCTATTAACAGGTCTGCAAACATTGGGAGATCTTAGAGTTTGATGTGAGAGTTGAGTCAGTCATGCTTGATCGTTTTCGTCTAACTGTAAGGGTCGTTCTTGTTCATTCTCAAACCCTAAGCGATCTCTTAAGCTCCCTGGGTTTTTACTGTGACAGATGATACGTCAATAGGATATTTAAACCTTCAAAAATTCATAGCTATGGGAATGGAAGAAGAAATAAGAATTAATTATAATATTTTATATCACCATGGAAAAAAGAGAAACTCTATCGGTATCTCTCACATTTCCATAGGATTGCTTCATTTTTATTTTTTATGCCTGAGCATACTCAAGTTTTAAAGAAATACTGTGAACACCCGAGTATACTGTCTCCCTTGTGTTTGGTGAAAGACAAGTGTGAGAAAAATTCTAGAAAAATCTCTTCATTCAGTAAATATTTCTGCAAACTGTTGATTCTTTCCACAAGCATACTTTGGAAATCTACTGTCTTTGCAGCCACACAGTCGAGAAGTTTAAAATCTATTAGCATAGAGACAGGAAAGACTTATTTTTTAAAGCACCTCATGAAATAAGTGTCTTATTAGGCACAGGAAAATTGAGAATAAAGAGATGGAAAAGATCATAGCTACAATTAGGAACCTTTAAAGTCCTGGGAGGCAGGTGTTGAGATGCATCTTTAAGAATAGGGTTGAGAGGAAGGATTGGAAGTGAGGAAATAGGAGGAGTCCAGGCATGGATGTGTAAACGGGCTGGAGGATTTGGGGGATAAGAAGTCATTTGCTGTGGATGATGGAAGACCTAAGGTCATTGGAGTCTTTTCGGGTTAGTCCTATGAGCATAGGCCTGATTCCACCGGCGAGCTTCAGAACCGGAGGACACCATGTCCCCACAGCGGGGCTGAGCTGCCGCTGAGGGAAAGCTGAGGATGATGGCAGGGCTTGGAAAACACATTACCCCCCTTTTCTTGGTAGGGTCTCCTTGCAAAATGTCTTTTGGGGAAAAAAATTACAGTTTAGATGGTTGAATGAAGGAATGAAGAAATAAAATCAGTAACTCCTTAGGACATGGAGAGTCCATGGATAATTGGAAATACAATACCACCTTGTTAGGTTTTTAATTTAAACAGAATTGTATTAGCACTTTAAATAAACAAGGAAAGTGGAGAAAAACAGAAGACAAATCAGGCAGGATACCATGGGCTCCCACTGTTCATCTCGTTATGGAAGAAGATGGAGGACAGGAGGTAGGGCTTAAATCAGACAAGAGAGGCTTGAAACGTACCACTTTCAGGAAGTACAAGTGAGAAACGCAGGTGCCTTTCTGAAGACAGGGCTGTTGTAAGAAGGTTAAGTCCTGAGAGCTTTAGCAAGCAGTGGGAAATTCAGCAGAGCTTTGAGAAGGAACCCGGGGATTCACAGGTGCATTTGAGATCTGTCAGGTTTGTCATTACAGCTGGTGCTCTGGAAACAAAAGGTATCTTCCCAGGAGAGAGGAGAATCTGTCAGCTGTGATTTCTCTGGCTCTATCACCTCCCGAGTAAAAACTGCCTGGCACTGAGGATATTGTCTACATGCCTTACTCTTGCCTGCCTCCGGTTCACACAGTGTAGACGTAGAGAAGTAGACGTGGAAGCCAGGGTTCGGGCTGTAAGAAGTAGCTGCCGGCACACTGGCACGCGGTACCGTGGTCTGGCAGGTGAGGGCGAGAATCAGGTGACAGCAAGTGAACACCTCCACTATCCGGGCGGTGTGTGGGCTTGGCCTAGGACCCCAGGAGGCCCCTCCGAGAGCCTGCAGTGCCCTGGCCACCGGCAGCCCATCGCGGAGCCGTCTGTGAACACGGGGTCGACTCAGACAGTCCGCACTTGTCCACGTCCTGGGAGCGGACCCCTGCATGGATGGACACGGGGCCATCACTGGGCAGCCCTCCAGCCCGCTCTGCTCTAACGACCTGGCCGCCTTTGAGTTCTGAGAACCAGCGAAGATTCTTGGTCTTAGAATAAGTCATGTACAGTTGCCTCTGTCGATTGCCTCGTGCACTTGGGTGTAAAGGGTGGAAGAAGAGGAACTTGTCTGTGTTACTGTTATGTGTCTAAGGGCAGACGAGAGGGCTTGGAAAAGAGCAGTGACTTCTTCAGGAAATTATGTTGGATGGAGGTTTGGATGGATGAGTGGGTCAAAGCAGAGAGCCAAAGGTAGAACTTGACCCTGTTCGGGTGGTCCTTCAGCTCCTCCGGGCAAGACTGGGGTAGATGTGCACCTCTCTTGTCCCCCCTAGTCCCTGCACACCTTCATTCTCTGCCCAGGAGCGTTCCAGGATGATGTCTCTGGGTCTGGAGTGGTCGGTGCAGAATGTAAATAGAAGAGTACAATTCAAGAAATGATAGCCCTAAGGATAGCAAAAGTAAAAGTTTACTGTGTTTTGTACGACGGTTGTCATTCATATTATATGCAGCGATGTCAGTAGCTCTACTGGGGAGCACAGATGTGCCTGTGTGGGAATCTGGTCAGAGAGCCCCAAGAATAGTAAAAACAGAGCTGAGTTTCTTATTTGACTCTCTTCTCTCTTCAATACCAGGTCAGAATACCAGTGCAATTTGTCGTATATCAAATTTCTTTTCCTTTAAGAAAAGAGAAACAGTATGTTTTTTGGATGAAAAGATCTTCATTTAAAAAATCATCATGGGTGAATTACACTATGTTGCATTTGCACGCATATGACTCAAAATGAGCAGAGGATTTGCTTTATCTGTAAATTCCTTACTTTGCTCGTAAATGGCAGCTTGATGCTATTAGTTCATGATTTCTGGGTTGTGTGTTGAACTGAAGGAAAACATCCGCAGTCAGATGTCTTTCCTCTGAGCTTCTCCCCAGTGATGGCGTGAGGACAGAGGAGGAAGCAGATTGATACATTTTATGGTTTTTAAATGTAGGTGGATAGAAATTCATTTTTACCAGTGTTCTGTAGCACATGCAGATTTCAAGGTAAAGATTATTACAAATAACTGTATATATGATATCTCAATTTTACATCAAATGGTTTTCATTCATTATGGTTAAATCCTTGATAAACATTTGTGAAGCTAACGTCCTGATTTACAAGGATCCAATCACAGAGTGTGAAAGATGTGGACATGTAGCTTCTGTGCTCGGGGCTGCGCCCTCTCCTGGTTCTCAGCCGCTCCGTGGCCACTCCTTTCCCCTTCCCGTTGTTGAAGCTCCTCACCGCCCTGGGCTTTCACTCCCTTATCCACGCCGACAAGCCGCACATCGATGGCGTCCTGTGTGTGTGCCCTTGCTTCCGTCCCTTGCTCAGACGTGCGTGTCCACTTGCCGTGGGTGTGTAGGAGGGATCCAGCCTCATGGATCCAAAACCAAACAGGTGTACACTCGAAACCCGCTTCTCCCGAAGTCTCCCTTCATGTTCAGTTCCTTCACACTCAGGCTTAACACCCACAGTCCTTTGTCATGGCGCCCACATCCCAGTGGAAGTGGCTCTGCCTTCAAACCGTGGTGAGAGTCTGACCACTTCCCACCCCCTCTGCTGTGACGTCCTGGGGAGGGTCCTACCCGCCCTCTGCCACCCGCCCCCCATCCTTGCACAGTGCCAGTGACTAGGCGGAAGCCCCGGGAGCACCTGTCCTGCCCACACAGGTGTCTCCAGAGCCCCTACATCTCACTCACACATGGGACTGGAAACTGTCTGACCTCACTGCTCATGCTCCCTCCCCTCTCCTCTGTCCTGCGACCTGTCCCAGGCACAGGCCCTTTCAGGCCTCTGTCGTTGGCCATTTCTCTCCGTGAAGTTCTTTCCAGATACCCGGGGGCTCCCTCATTTGCCTCAAGTGCTTCTTCATAAGCCACATCCCAAGTACACTTCCCCGACCACCTGCCCTAGCTTGCCCCCACCCCACACAACTTGGAGAATATCCTATTCTTTCCTTCTTCCTTCGTTTCCCTGGTGCTTATCATCTTCCAACATCGTGTATAATCAGCTCTTTACATTATTATGGACATAGTCTCTCTTCTTCAACCAGATTTTTGACTCTATGAGGGCAAATATTTTTGTCTATTTTGTCCGTCATTTCCAGTGCCAAGGGCAGTGTCTATTTGTTGAATGAATTAATTCCAAATGTTATATTAATTTTACCTCTTTCATAATGAAAGGTAGAGTCAATGTAATTTTAAGATGTGAAAATCTTACATTGTTAAAACATTACAGGAATCACTCAAAATTGTCTATTTTGCTGATTTTTATAGAAATCTTCCCATGCGGTTTGCATATTCAAAGAGATTATCTGCTCCCTTAAAACCCACGATGAGTGAGCATGATGGGAAGTTTCACATCTTTTGGCGAATTAGCCGATTCTTCTGCGAGCATCCCTTACGGAACTAGTTTTGAGGAGACAGAGTTCAGGATGTTCATATAAGTAAGGAAAATTATTTTAGCTATCAGTCACTTAATGATAATCTTACCTAGTTCCAAAAAGGAAACATGAATACATGTGTCCATAGAGAGGACGTGGTAACAGAGAATCTTCCTTGTTACATTGATTCTCTAAATGCCTCTACTTCCCCATTCAAATGATTATATATAGTTTTTTTCTTTCTTCAAAAATGGATCTCCAAGATATATTGAACAGGCCAGATTTTGTTGATGAGTATTGAAATCAACTGAAGAGCTGCTAAGACCAGCATGTCTAAAAAAATGCAAACCTGCGGCATCTCTGAAGCTCGGATTATATAAGTCAGGGTTGTCTAGAAACACAGAACCAGTAGGATGTGTATGTGTGCATGGGTGGGTGGGTGTGTGTGGAGAGGGAGGGAGGGAATAAAGGAGGGAAGGAGAAGGAGGACAGGGAAGGGAGGGAGGGAGATTGATTGTAAGGAATTGGCTGCTCGGCTGTGAGGCTGGCAAGTCCAGAGGCCTGCAGTGGACACGCTAGGAACACAGGGAAGCTGGTGCTGTGCATTCCAGTCCGAAGGCTGGCGGGCTCCTGACTCAGAAAGCATCAGTATTTCAGCTTAAGTCCAAAGGAGGAACAAAACTGATGCCCCAGTTCAAAAGCAGTCAGACAGGGGGAGTTTCATCTCATTTGTGGAAGGGTCAGCCTTTTTGTCTGATTCAAGCCGACTACGGGTTGGGCCAGGCCCACCCATGTTAAGGCGTGCACTCTGCTTTGCTCCTGCCGTCCATGCAAATGTTAATCTCAACCAGACACATCCTCACAGACATGCCCGGGAATCCCGGGGCCCAATCAAGTTGCCACACAAAATTCTACTCGAGCTTACCTTGTGTTATTTCCTTACTCTTTTATTTCACTAGGTTATGTACTGTTGTGAGTAAAATTGTGAGTAAAATGAAGTTTTGGTTTTGTTTTATTTTTCGTAGAGGTGATATTTGATATTCCTTTAGTCCTCATGCAAAGTAAATGTCACTTTAAGAGTGTTTTATTCTAGCAATCATTCTGACAGTTTAATACTACAATAATCATTTTCCTTATCGTTTTCAGCCCTCTGTGGAGGTTACATCCATGGAAAGAGTGGAACAGTCCTTTCTCCTGGGTTTCCAGATTTTTACCCAAACTCTCTCAACTGTACATGGACCATTGAAGTGTCTCATGGAAAGGGTAAGGATATTGCATGGATTTTATATGTACAGGATAATGAACAAGGTACAAACATGAGAACAAAGAAAAAAGTTTGCATGTGTGAACAAATAAGATAACTAATTTCTTCACATATATTTTAACTATTAATTTGGATGTTTTACATTATTTTAGTAGAAAAATGGTCTAAAATGATTGATGATACCATAAAAGTAGATTCCTTGTTTTATATTCAGTCAGGTAACTTGGATTTATGCAAGTAGGTATGCTTGAATATATGCTTGAAAAGTAAGTACCATGCTTGAAAAGTAGGTATGATAGTAAGGAAGAGAGGTATACATTAGATAAAACACAAATATCAATTAAATCAAAGGAAATAAGAAATTACCTAAAGTTTTCATTTCCATGATGGATGATAAATCTAGGATAACATTTTTAAAAAAGATTTTATTTATTTATTTGAGAGAGAGAGCATGAGCAGGGGCAGGGGCAGAGGGAGAGAGAATCCCAAGCAGACTCCCCACCGAGCAGGGAGCCGGAAACGGGGATTGATCCCAGGACCCCAAGATCATGACCTGAGCCAAAAGCAGACACCCCAACTGACTGAGCCACCCAGGTGCCCCTGGGATAACTTGTACTTGCCTTGTGTTCTAAATTTACCTATACCAGTAACTGTACTTGTATATACTTACACACTTATTTTGCTATTTATTCCTTTCTTTTATTTCTAAATACATTCTACCCTTTCCTTGTATTTTCCTTTGAAACTTCAAAGTGAAGTTTGCATATTAAGATCCTATTTTGATTCAAGAGTTTGGTTGAGGGCGCCTGGGTGGCTCAGTGGGTTAATGCCTCTGCTTTCGGCTCAGGTCATGATCTCAGGGTCCTGGGATCGAGGCCCGCATCAGGCTCCCTGCTCGGCGGGG
>LNAC01000725.1:339905-372997 GCA_002007465.1 Ailurus styani | reverse complement strand
CTCTCTCCCTCTGTGAAATAAATAAATAAAATCTTTAAAAAAAAAAAAAAAGAGTTTGGTTGGTGTCTCTAAGCCTAGAAGAAAATATTTTTCCTCAAGTGTTGACTGATATCTCGCCCCCCTCCCTGCCCTCCCTCTCCTTCCCTCTCTGGCTCTCTCTCTCCCGCTCCCGCTCCCTCTCTCTGCCTCTCAGGTGTTCAGATGATCTTTCACACCTTCCACCTGGAGAGCTCCCACGACTATTTACTGATCTCGGAGGATGGGAGCTTCGCAGAGCCCGTGGCCAGACTCACCGGGTCCGTCCTTCCTCACACTATTAAGGCGGGTTTGTTTGGAAACTTCACCGCCCAGCTTCGGTTCATATCAGACTTTTCCATTTCCTACGAGGGCTTCAACATCACATTTTCAGGTACGTTGTTTTCGGGCAAGAAGAGGACCTTTTTTGGGAGTGTACGTGTGTGCGTACGTGCGTGTGCATGTGTGTGATTGTAGGTGTCTGAGCAGCGATCAGCATCAGCCGGTGGGCAGAGGAGGCTGAAGCTCCCGGAAGAAACATGCGAAGACATCTACCCAGCAGCCACGAAGTGTCCCTCTGCGAATTCTCACTCCTGGAAAACTGTCCGTATCACGAAGGTCTCCTGAGAAACCCTGCTCGCTCGCTTCTCATCCATTCTATCGAAATCTCTGAGCAAACGGCCCTTATTGGGAGTCTCAGGGGAAGCTGCCATCTGATTATTTTGGTTCCTCCCTCCAGTGCAGTACTTGTCTTGAGAACCAGCTCTAGAGTGAAAAAAGCAAAAGACAGGTGAACACACACCCCTGAGGAGGAGCTTTTCATTTACTTTAATGCAGTCATGCACACGGACAAAACCTTCTTCTGCAACCATGTAACATTTTTAATTATGATACTTATGTAATATTTGAGCAGGGTTTCTGTTGTTTGAACACTATTTTCCAGGTGAGATTGCTGAGTGGTGCCGTGAATGGCATCACTGTGTTTTTATAGACCAGGAGAAATGACACACACTCAGAAACTGGTCAGCCATGCGTGAGATGAATTTAATCACATGAGCCCTGTTCAGTGACCAGATGATGGCAAGGCTCTGCAAGAACACAGATGCAGCCCTGGCCATCAGAAAGGGGGCTCCTGCTCTAAGATTCTGATGGGTGTAAAGAGTTACATGAATCAGCACTTCTGTGTAGGATGCTTTGCAAAGGAGAGCGTTTTTCCGCTTCACTCCTCACAGCCCAGAGCTAATGCTGTTTTTGTAAGATACTATGTGAGTCCCTAATCACCAGTGATTTCTTCTACTTTGAAGCTCCCATCAGTTCCTTAATGACCTCTGATGCCACTTACAAGATTCTTTGTCACAATATATATATGAGTATTTATCTGATCTCCTGTTGTAATGCTGAGATGCTTAGGCAGAGACTTTCTGTGCCTTCCAAATTTCTGTTAGTGGCAGGTGTATTCCTGTGACTTATACAAAGTAGGAAGTTAATAATCACTTACTCAGTATTGCATGATCGTTAGCAACACAGGTATTGAAATGCTGTCTTAAAGAGAAAGACTTCTTAGGGATTTTAAGATGCTCTGAACTATTCTATACTCCCTCTAATTACAACCAATTGCCGTTTATCTTTATCTGACTCTGTTGATTTTTCCTGGCATTTCACTGCATTAGTGAAACTCTCGAGATGAGCTCAGACGACTTGATTTCTTGGAAATTTGCCGTAATCAGGGGTAATCATGAAACTGCCTGCTCTATGTAACAAAGACCTAAATCTTCCTAACACTAACGCCTAATGCCTCTATATTATTCTTTCCTGGTGGATCTCAATTAGGACCTCCGTGAGAATGTCGCTCCCTCTGTTCTCACTTTCATCAAGATCCAAACTGAAGTTAAATAGAACACTTAAAAGTTAAAAATAAAGAAAGTGGCCCTGATGCCAGTCTGTGAGTCTCTTCCCTAGGTGTTTCTCAGGACTCTGTGTTGTTCCCACCATCTGTTTCTTAAATCCATGGCTCCCAGCACAGAGCTGACACTAAGCCTTTGGATTACTGAAGGTCAGAATGCAAGTCTAGAGCTGCCTTCTTGCACAAACTCCCTAAACAAGCAAATGAGCAAGCACACAACAACAGGCAAGACAAAATACACTCCTCTGTGTCTTTGAAGCTCTTGGGAACAGTTATAAAGTATTTTAAAACATTGGGGCACCTAGGTGGCTCAGTCAGCAAAGCATCCAACTCTTAATCTCTGCTCTGGTCTTGTTCTCAGGGTCCTGAGTTCAAGGGCCATCTTGGGCTCCTTGCTGGGCATGGAGTCTACTTAAAAAAAAATTTTTTTTAAATGTTAAATGTAACATGGCAACAGTTTTGAACTTGTGGAATAATTCATTGGCACACACCCATTAGAAAAATGATTTGTAAAGATTGCAGAAGGAATCACCTTACCTAGACTGTGTCGCAGGCAAGCTCAGTCTTTAAAAAGAAAAAGGCAGGGCGCCTGGGTGGCTCAGTGGGTTAAAGCCTCTGCTTTCGGCTCAGGTCATGATCTCAGGGTCCTGGGATCGAGGCCCGAATCGGGCTCCCTGCTCAGCGGGGAGCCTGCTTCCCCCTCTCTCTATCTGCCTTTCTGCCTACTTGTGATCTCTCTCCCTCTGTGAAATAAATAAATAAAATCTTTAAAAAAAAAAAAAGGCACATGTGGAATTGCAAAGCCAATGCTCAAGTAAACCTGTTCTCCACAGGTGCTAAAGCATAATTTCATTTGCAAGGATTTTGCCTTGAAACTGGGCTGCCACAGTTGCCAGTGGCACTAGTACAATGGAGTTTATTTTTTAAGTGTCCAAATAAGTAGCAACTTTATTATGCAAATGAGTTTTCCCTTCTGGGGACATTTCAGATGTTTGCATAAAATCAGTATGCTTTTATATCTGCTTTTTCTCCTGCTGGTCTGGTTTACTTCTGTGTTCTTTAGGAGGTTTTGTTAGAGGGACATTTCCCTCCTGTTGGGTGTCCCAGTAGTGTCTTCGCAGATGCTAATGGGACAGTTTGGGAAGGAGCTCCAGAGTCCCAGCTGGTTGCACAGAATGGCTCAGTGTCCTGCTCTGTACCGCCAATCAGCTCCTGGTGCCTAATCGTGCACACTTGATTCTTCAAGTGCCCTTTACCTTTTTTTTTTTTTTTTAAGATTATTTATTTATTTATTTGACAGAGAGAGAGAGAGAGAGAGCGCGCAAGAGAGGGAACACCAATAGGGGGAGTGGGAGAGGGAGGAAGCAGGCTTCCTGCAGAGCAGGGAGCCCAATGCAGGGCTCGATCCCAAGACCCTGGGATCATGACGTGAGCCAAAGGCAGACCCAGGCACCCCTACCTTCACCTTTAACAGGAAAATAATTCCGTACTGTTACAGTCACAGTCATGAAGTGAGTCATCTTATATTAATATTACAACTCGGTTTAAAAAGAATAATATAATTCATGCCATTCATCATGAGACAGATTATAGTACAAAGAAAAACAATCCACATAAAAGTTATAGAGAAGTTTGAAAATATATATGTATATATATGTATATATATTTTAATAGCAGTCATTTTTTACTCTTGCTAAATCCTTTTTGAGGATATATATTTTTTAATAACAGGCATTTTTTATTCTTGCTAAATCGTTTTTGAGGATTTACCGTTTCCCACAAATGTAATCTGTCTCTTCATGTCCCAGAATATGACTTGGAGCCTTGTGATGATCCCGGCGTCCCGGCCTTCAGCCGAAGAATTGGTTTTCACTTCGGAGTCGGGGACTCTCTGACGTTTTCCTGCTTCCCAGGGTATCGCTTAGAAGGTGCAAGCCAGCTTGCGTGCCTGGGTGGGGGCCGCCGTGTGTGGAGCGCGCCTCTGCCAAGGTGTGTGGGTAGGTGGTCACACGCTTTCATTTCATTCATCCAGTGGGCATAGGGCTCGCCGCGGCCAGGACGTGGGGCCGGGTTTGCCACGAGGGCGGCAGGGGTCTGGGTGAGGGACAGCGACCGCAGCCCGCTTCCTTGGGGACCTGGGACCCTCTGGGCTGGGCTTACCTTGGGTATAAAGTCAGCCCCCTGCAGCTCTCCAGTCTTCTGCCTGAAGAAGGCTGAATCGAAAGCCTGTGCCCAGCATATTTATGAAGGAAAAAATGTACATATAACCCCAAGTAATCTGGAACAAAAGGAAAGATAAAAGCTGGAAGCCAGGCCGTGTTCACACAACTGTTGACAATTCTGTTACTTAAAAGCAGGGGTTATCTCCTAGTCTATTGACGGGGACACTTTAAGATGCTAGTTTTGTTGTTAGTACTTGTCCCTTCCACTCTCTGATTGGATGCTGGTGGCAGGCTCCTGCAGTGTGGGCATTGCAGAAAGTTCAGTGCTGAGTGAGCTCTTTGAGTGTGTTCTTGAAGAATCCGAGAGGCGGTTCCAGAAACAGGAATCCTTAGTTGCTACTTTGAAACAAGGTGCTGTGCTAACACACGGGGTTCAGGCTGTTGGTTCGGTGGGGTTTCATTTACTGCTAATCTGGGAATGAGCTTCCACAAGGGATGGAGCAGAGCAGAGTTGTGCGGGCAGGCGTAGCTAAATACGGGATTCCTCCTGCTCGCCTAGGGTCTGGGTGTCACCCCCCACGTGATGTCTAGCAGCTGCCACTCGGCCATGTCGTTGCTTGTGAAGGGCTGACAGTCTGTTCGTTCAAGTTACAGAAAACTGCCTCATGTCACCTGGAGATCACATCTCCAGATGTGGAGATGACAGATGTCATCTGTCATCACAGCCCACTTTAGCTATGAGCCTTCTGAGTCACGGGGACTCCATGATGCCTCCCACGCTAGTCCTGCCGGTTCATACAGTAGAGGCAGGTGGCAAAGTTGTGCAAATAAGATTTCATACAACCACTGAATTGTTAACTTAGTGAAACCTATTTTTTTTTCCCATGGCAAAGAATCTCTTCCATTGTCAGCATGGTTTAGGGATATTATTAATTCAACGGGTGACATCATCTTCTTGTGTTGTAATGATAGTACCGCTATCAGGACTTCATTTACAAAAAAATTACACAAGTGAACATGAATCGAATCCTCTTCTCTCTCACCAGGGCACATGTCTGTCAATGTCTATCATCTTGCTTTCTCCTACAGTAGTGGTTCTCACTTTCGGAGGTTTATGATTTTTAATTGAGATTCAGATGTCACTTTTGAACACTGTCTCAAGAAAAAGAGATACAGTACTTTTTACGTGATCATAGGGATTCCTAGAGTTGCCTAGAATCTATGTTTCCCCAAAATGATAATTATTGAACAAGACAGTTTAAGATCTGGATGAAACTCCCAACCCAATGAAATGAGAGCTTTGTTCCAGGCATGTAACATTAAGTAGTTTATTGATTATCATGTTCTGTTCCTGTTAGTCTGTTTCATCATCTTTACACTGCTCCTCTTGTTATTGGGGTCTTTACATTGTTGTCCAAAATATAAACTAAGAATAAACAGTTAATATCCATTGAGCCCTAATTCTGCTCTGAGCTCTTTACACATATTGACTCATTTAATTCCCTGGGATTAATGAGGTGGGCACTGTTGCTGTCCCTTCCACTGTATAGATGAGGACACTCAGAGGCAAAGGGTCTAGGACCTTTGCCCACATCAGGGGGTTCCAGGTCTGAACGCAGGCTACTCCCCCCCTGCCCTGCACTGGGACCACACATGAGAACCTGGCTGTGCCCTTCCCACACTTAGCCTCTTGTATTTTTCCCGGTGTTTCCTGAATTTCCTTCCAGCCCATCTTGTTGCAAAGTCTAGAAATAAACATGTTACTCATGGCAGCAACCACCTCACTGACCCACAAGGCATCTGGGATTGGTTCCTATTTCTTCTTTCGTCTCAGTCTCCACGTCTGATGAGTTGCTGGTTTTGAAGACTCTGTGTCCCACCTGGTTCTTGAGTCAGGGTCCCCTGCCCATTCTGTCTGCCCCAGCCCTGGGAATCTTCTCCCAGGCTCCAGGATGGCGCTCCTGAGGGATCTGTCCAAATCCAAGCCCAATCATCATCCTCCCCGCTTCGGAGAACCTACCAGTTAGCCCCCGTAATATTCAGAACTAGCACCACTGTGATTCTGTGGTGGCCGCACAAGGCTTATTACTCATCAGGCAGACTCCCCGGTTCCCTGCACAAATCACTCTGATCCTAAAGCCTGAGCAGGGGAAGCCTGCACAGGCTCACAGTCACCATGGTTCTCCTTCCCTCTGTGTCCGTCCCTGCTGCTCCCTCACCTCCCAATGCACACCTCGTTCTCCTGTCAGGTTGGCTCTCCCTCATTGCTTGAACTCATCTGGTGTGGTGTGAACTGTCTCTCCCTTGTTTCCTACTGGCCGAAGGGGGAGCCTCCCTAATAACAGCTGGACTCCAATAAAGTTCCTCTACATTTCTGTCTCCCGTTAGGCTGACCTTTCTTTACAGAGGGGGCTACTTGATCCCCAAAATCCAGCTCCGTGCCTTATTCCATAAATGCTTGTCAACACTAAAGATTACTTCCCTCCAAAGCTTCTCCCTTGATCTCAACATTTTGATTCAATGCCTGTGTTTCTTCTTTTACAATCATAGAAATAAGAGTGATCGATCCATAGCCAAAAGTTGCAAATCCATTCCAGAGATCACAAGTGACATTGGAAGAATGTCAACTGAATGACGAGCATGCAATTTTGTTTTTCCCTAATAAGCATCTCATCTGAAATAGAATTTCTAATGAACACCTAAATTAAGAACTATTTTTCTCTTCATCAGTTTACTCAAAAACTAAAGAGAAAAGATCTTTTGGTTTGCATTTATCCACTTTAGGGCTATTTCCACTTAATTATTTATTTAGGGTACTGGAAATAACATCATTCTGCACTCTGATGCATAACGAAATGTGCAAGCCCTTTCCTGTGCCACCTTTTACAGGACATTATATGCATATCATTCAATATGTGTCTTTTATTTTTTACAAGTTAAAGAAAAAGGTGCCCAACTGGTCTAAGTGCAAATGAAGGTTTACTGGCAATATGATTAAATAATTGTAAATGGGACAGCTTCAGGTGAGATTTGATCAAAGACTTGACTTTGTAACTGAGGCCTTGTTTTCTCTGTTATCTCTCCTCTTATCTCTCAACCTGGCTGTCAATCCTCAGGCTCCACATGCCCCTGGGGAAGCACTGGGCTGCAACCTGCTCCCCCCCCAACCCCCCGGGCCCTTCCTCAGACCAGGCTCTCATATCAGCCTATAGCACTGTAATGCCAAAGTCATGCTGGCCCCGGGACAGCTTTCCCAGGATGGCTTCTGGGTAGGTAATACCTGGGTTACTTCTGATTGGCCCAAGTAGAGTCACATGCCTGTTCCTGACCAATCACTTATCAGGACAGTTCTGGTTGTCTTAGAATATTTAGGGACTGATCTGCATAGGTATTGAAGAAAGAGGAACAGTACATATTTTATGATATTTGTGATATTCTGTGACATCTTGTTGGGGAAAAAATGGGCAGAGGAGAGCAGACATGAATCAAACGGGCATCCACTAGAATTCCCTAATGTAATGTTGCATCGTTGAACACACAGTTTGGAACACAAAATTTTCTCAGGCAGAGTATGAAAAGCCTTTATTTCTACCTCAGATCAATTACCAAATCATAACTGCTGAAAGAATTAAAAAAAAATCAACAAAGCAAGAGTTATCCTGTTGCTGAATATCTGCATTAGTTCTAGTTGTTGGACAAAATACAGTGTCCTTGGTTGGAATAAAATGGGGAAAAAAAATCAACAGTATTAGCCTAAATTGTATAATGGATTACAAATATTTCAGAGAGGCATAGTAGAACAACATAGCTTGCCTGTATTTTGATTAACTCAATTTAACTCTAAATCTTTTGACCAATTCTATCTAAACATTATTTTCCTATACCAACCAGTCTATTGTTTCCATTTATTTCTTTAATTCTTAGTTTAAAACTTTGAATCAAAATTAAAAACTGAAACTAAACTCTGTTGAGTCTTAAAAGTTAACTCAATAATAGAATTAAATTGAGGAAATAAAGGTTCATAGGATAATAAATAGATTAAAAATTGGATCAGCATTTTATGCAACTCATATATTCTTTGTAAAAATAAGGTTGCACATTTTAAATAATATAGACTCTATATGTTTATATATATGTAAAATAGAGTTTATGTTTACAGACTCTATAAGCAATAAGACTTCATATACATAGTCATATACATAGATATATAGATATACATACTGATTCCATGTACTGATTTGTTTTTATTTTAGGAACCAAAATATTGTTGGTTTAAAGTAGAAAGGGAGTAGGTTTTCTGTCTCCCTTTCATAGTCAAACTACTTTCAGTGTCTGTGCTCTTCAAATAATGCTCTCAAAGCATATATACATATGTTAATTAATGTAAAATAATCAATTTACAATTTCAAAATGTTCTCAAAGGCCCCACTGCAATTTCCACTAGACTTGAATAACCTGGACCAAACACCTTCCCATCCAGCTACTTTGTTAAGAAAGGCCCCTCCCTGTGGCCTGGGAGACGCTGGGCTTTCTCACTATTACTTAGGGGGCAAGCTCTTGGGCCAAGGGACTTGAATCCAGCTTCTTCTGTGCATACAGAGCACAGAGCCTGTGCTGTGGGCCCTGGCCTTCCAGCACCAGAGCCTTGAGGAGTAAATGCCTGTCATTCAAGCCCTGGTTGGGGTGTTTGGTTATGGTAGCCTGAGCTGAATAGGTTGGCCTCACAGGTAGATACTTTTCACAGAATTTATGGAAAATCAATTGGCTCCTTTCTATTATGTTAATTTAATTTTAATTAGTTCATTTCCATTAAGAAACTCTAAATGACAATCCAATTTTAATTACATTTTTCAGTAGGTTCTTTATAAAAAGAGCAAATGATTCATCTTAAGGAAAATTATATCCATTCATTTTAAAGTAATTTTAAATGGATTATTGAAAGAACTTAAAATTGATACATTTAATTGCTCCGGTAATGGAGATTAACAATAGATATTTTTCAATCAAGTTCAAATAATTTTTGAAATTCCAATGACTTAAATTTTGTAATTTTCCGAGCTCTGGCTTTTTACTGTTAGTGTCTTATTTTCTTTAATTATTTCCTATGGGACAGCGTCCCAGGGTTTAGTGGGCAGAGAGCCATGACACTTTATTTGCTCTGCTGTTACTTACTTTGATTTTCCAGGGTGTTGGTCTGGATTAGGAGTTCTAGAATTTGCTTTACAAATCCACCTTCAAAAGATTGCACCTTTTCTGTTTTCTTCTAGAGTCTTTAAGTTTCATTGCTTTCTCTTAGTCCATTTCCTCTTCTCTAAGAGTGCCCTTCCTCAGGACCCCCGCGGGCTCCAAACCCTTAGGGACCTCTCGCCATGGTTCAGGGAAGCCCACACATTCCCTGTGATCTGGCCAAGCCTTTCCACAGCCAGATTTCCTACAGTTGTCTTAGATGACCCCCTACCTCAGTCAGGTTGATGAACCCCATCCACAGCCTGTCTGTCTCACACCCAGACTGTCTGCATGTCCTAGCGCTGTGTCCCCACCTGCCTCTCTCATCAGACCTTTGGTGTCGTCAACTCTGTCACAACACCAAACTGAGTAATGAACCAAGACTCTCAAAGTAAAATGACGAATCATGTTCCACCTTTAAGATGTGCTATTTTCTTATTGGTCTTGACATAAAATCAGAAAACAACAGCAACAACCATACGTGTTCACTGCAGTAGTGTCAGCTGAAACAGAACTGTTTAAACTTGAAGAACAATGTAGAAGTCATGATTTAAAGAGGAAAAAAATATGGTTACATGATATTCTGCCTGTAAGTCTTTGAAGAATGTAAAGCAATACAAGTATATATGAAATAGTAATAGGGCATTGTATATAAATATATAAAATAAAACTCTATCTTGAAATAGATTTTTTAAAATAGTAAGATACCAAGTTCGTATAGTCTACTAGCAATTTCATAACCTCAGAAAAAAATTCACATGAAAGACTATCTTTAGGTGCTATACCAAACTCCTCCAGAAATATGAAAGTCTGTCATCCGTCCCCACACATGTAAATGTATTGGCCATGTTGATTTCAATTCAGTTACAGGTGTATATAAAATAAAGGAATTATTGTTGGATGTTTACTTAGAAATTTCCCTCATGTCTCAGGAGGAGAAACAGTTGCTCTGATACCAGGGAGACTTTATTTTTCAGGGGTGAGGATGCAGTGAAATGCAGGAGTGAGGTTGGTGGTTGCTTCTGTGCCCTCTTTCAACAGCCTGGCTTGCCTGCAACGGGTTACCAGTTACGTCCAAGTGGCCAAGTAATTCCTCCCATCTAGTATTCCTATAGAGCACTCTTAATTAGCACCACTTATATATCTGCCTTAAAAGAAAATCCCAGCTTCCAAATCCTAATAAAAGGATATGTAAGTGGAGCTCCCAGGTGGCTTAGTGGGTTAGGCGTCCGACTCTTGATCTCAACTCAGGTCTTGATCTCAGGGTTCTGAGTTCAAGTCTTGCACTGGGCTCTGTGCTGGACATGGAACCGACTTAAAAAAAATGATATGTGTAAAATTACATCTTTAGATATAATCGATTTTTTCTTCTTCTCATGTATCCAAATGCCAAAGTCTCTGTTCTAGTCTTCCCTTTTTGTTGTATTATGTGAAATAAGTATATGGCTAATGTCTTAAAGGCTAATGTGAAAACAAATATCATCTCCACTTAATTGACCTAATTGTTCCAAATAAAAGTCCTTAAAGCTATATGCCCATCTATAGGAAACCCATACTATCTTAGCTTCATTCTGGTTCGTAATTAATATTATGAATAATTAACCATGAAGTGTTTTCATCATTAGTTAAGATAAGAAAAGGATACAGTTCTATTCCTAAGTATGGAGAGTTTATATCAAATCAATAATTGATCTGTACTAGTTGTGTGATCTTGGGGAAAGCCCTTGGTTTTCAAACTATTCTGTTTCAGTTTCCTCACCTGTGAAATGCAGTTTATGAACCTTTTAGACAAGGTTGCCATGAGTCCCTATAGGTGAAGAACTTAAAAAAGTGTGTGACACACACTACAATGATTAGAATTCACACATCGGTCTTGTCATGATAGAGTGTCACCTTTGAAAAATGGTACTTCTACCAAGTCTGTCCGATTCTTGGTGTGGCAGGTCTGTGGAGGGGAAGAGAAGAGTAGACCCATAATGACGTGAAGACCAGAGGAAGGAATTCCACCCATAGTAAGAACAGGAGGTCAATCCCTGCTCAATCAATACACACGCAGAGCCGCAGGTGGAGCCAGCAGACAGAGACAGCAGAGCAGCCCTTCCTTCAGGGGTGGGTGAAACTCAGCCCAGTCGATTCTCCTTGGCTTTCTTTCCCCCTGGAGTGCCCCCCAAGGACAAGCTTCGACTGCTCATCCATATTTGCCCAGTTACTGACAGTGGCCAAGCTCTCATTCCACACGTTGGGTTCAAGACTTACCACTGTGTTCAATGAATTACCTCTTCTGGGTTCCAACCCTCCCTCCATCCTCCTGACCTCATTCAGTCAAGAAGGAAGACCACGGCCTCTCCTGATGACCAGATGGTGACCAGAGGGGGGGCCAGGACCCTCATTATCCCTTTCACCTCCAGTCCACCCTTAGGGAGGTCTGACTCAGGACTTCTGTGTTTACAGAGGACATGCAGTGCTCACAGTCCACTAATGGATTTGATATATTCGAATGTATGCTAAACCCAAATACACCCAACTGGTTTTCACAGCCATAAAAAGTATTTCTTCAAATGTTTTCCTTAGACTAAAGATAATCTGTTTACCACTATACCAGTATTTTTCCATCTTCCACTGAAAGACTTTTTTTTCTAAACTTACAAAGTAATGGATAAAAGGACTTAAATTTGATTTTTAAGAGATTCATTTTATTGATCACTATCAAATTCAATTTTAAAAAACAATTCCTGATATGTGTGACTAGGTTTTATATTCCAGTTATCAGAATTCAATTGAGTTTCTCTTTGTAATTCCTTGTAAGTCTGATATCTTTAACAAGTTTGAAACCACCCCCATTCCATCCACAGAGCAGCCAAGGAGGGACACTCTACTTCGCTGTTTTGATGTTCTTTCCATTTATTTTGGATTCTATGTTAAAAAAAAATCTTACTCCTTTTAGAAATTAAAAAAAGGTAAAAATATACAACGAGTCCCATGTATTATTACTACTTCCCAAGGGGATTACTTACTGAAAATGCTTGTTGAATTTGACGTATAAACCCCACATGTCTTCCGGATGCCTGGGTAGCTCCGTTGGTCGAGCATCTGAGTCTTGATCTGGGCTCAGGTCTTGATCTCTGGCTCCTGAGTTCAAGCCCTGTATTGGGGCTCTGTGCCGGGCATGGAGCCCACCTAAAAAAAAGAGACTTCCCACCATTCAGAGACCAATCCTCACGTTGAACACCTGCCAACATATCCAACACGAGAGGTGCACCACATGCTTTGTCCCCATCTTTTTTCTTTTCTTTTTTCCTTTTTAAAGATTGAATTTATTCATTTCACGGTGAGACAGAGAGCACAGGCAGGCAGAGCAGCAGGCAGAGGGAGAGGGAGAAGCAGGCTTCCCACCGAGCTGGGAGTCCGATGTGGGGCTCGATCCCAGGACTCTGGGATCATGACCCGAGCCAAAGGCGGACACTTAACGACTGAGCCACCCAGGCACCCTCTTTTTTCTTCTCTTAAAAAAATTTTAAAAGATGATTATAATTTAAAAATATAATTATATATAAATACAATAATATAAATATGTTCATAGTTTTAAAAAAATTGTGAAAGCACATGTCCATTGTGTTGGGCCCCCATTCCCCCCACCGTCCAGCAAAGCCTGCCTTTGTGTCTTCAGATAAGGAGAGATAAGGGAGAGGTGAGTCTGTGTTCTTGTGTGTTTTCCTCCTTGATTTGCTCCCTACCCTTCTATGTGGGGGCTTTATAAGATCCCAGTGCACAGATCCATAGGAACGGATCTTCAATCTCTTAAATTTCTTCTGGCAAGCAGGCTAGGGAATCATGCTTGAGGTGTCGCTGATTGTGTTAATTGGTAGAGGAGGCTGGCGATGTCAGAAAAAATCACAGTTATGAAAATGGGTACACATTTGATGTCCAGCACAGTTACAGAGCACCGCACAAAGTGAGCACCGTGAGCCCCCCTCTCTCCTCATCCTCACTACATAGGTTCACTTTCCAACATGACCATTATTCTTCACACTCACACTTATGCTGTTGAATTTTTTAAAACCGCTGCACTTGGCACACAGTGTGGCCAGTAAATTACTTGGTGCCAAATCCCATGGACCTCTTTGGTCTCACACACACAAACCCCCCCACGCCCCCCCCCCGGAATCTCTATTACTTTTTATCATTTTTTTTACTTTATTAACATACAGCATATTATTTGCTTCAGGGGTACATGTCTGTGAATCATCAGTCTTCCACAATTCACAGCACTCACCGTAGCACACACCCTCCCCAGTGTCCATCACCTGGCCCCCCCCACCCCCTCCCCCCTGGGAACCCTCAGTTTGTTTCCTGAGATTAAGAATCTTATGGTTTGTCGCCCTCCCCGGTCCCACCTTGTTTCATTTTATGATCATCTTGGACTGACTGGATTTTAAAGCTCGAGTCTTTCAGCTAAACTGTTCACTTTTAAGGTGAGCTGGGAGCTTAAGTGACTTTCTCTGAGTTGACAGAAAGTGGCGAGCTATATTTATTTTTATTTTTCTACCTGGATGTAAGCTATTTTATGCAAATTTGGATCTGGAAGTGAATGGCCCTCTGCTTCCCTCGGGAGAAGGGGAGACGACGCCAGCATGCACCCCCACTGAATGCGCCTTTGTTCTGGGACAAAATGCAGACAGGCTCAGTGCTGTGATGTAGCAGTGGTTTTCTCTATCACAGGTCGCCTTTCCATGTGTACAGGTTGGTGCCACAAAATATCAAAGTCAGGAAATTCCTTCCGTACAACAGAGCCGTCACACTGGAATTGGTGGGGACGCTTCACGAGGTAGCAATGAGCCCTGGGGAGGGAGGGGTATGCCTGCCCTGTGACACAGCCGGTGAGCTCGGGCAGACTGATTTCATTCTAGATCTTTCCATGGGATTGCAGGCTGCTTCCGTGGAGCGAGAGGTATTCTATGAAAAGAAACAAGAAACCTTGGAAAGGGATGAGTGGAGGATATTTTCCTGTCCAGTTGGTAAACAGTGAAAAAAAAATCACGAATCTATAAAAACAATATATTAATGACAAGCGCACATTGAGAGAGGAGAGAGCTATTATGATTGTAGAGTTGTTATGTATTAAAACCAGTAATGCCACTTTTGAATTCTTTCTTTTTTAATGTCCTATTTATTTTAGCCGAATGTGGAGCAAGTGTCAAAGGAAATGAAGGAACGTTGCTGTCTCCAAATTTCCCATCAAATTATGATAATAACCATGAGTGTATCTATAAAATAGAAACAGAAGCTGGCAAGGGGATTCATCTCAGAGCACGAAGCTTCCAACTGTTTGAAGGAGACATTCTGAAGGTAAAAAGAATCTTCTTGAATGTGACTCCATCTCTTCTTCTCAAGGAACAAATTAAATAACTGTCCATCTAGACACATAGAGATGTACACATACATGAATATATCTTTAGATCTGCACAATCTTTCCAGCTTATTTACCCAATTGGTTTGTGAAGGTGTTGCTGACTGTCCTCAGTGGCGGCTCTGTAATCCTGGATCTAACATTTGTTAGCTGTGTTTCTTGGATACATGGTTTGATATTTGTGGTTTAGCTTCCTCATGTGTAAAACATATGGTGATACCTATCTTTGGAGGATGTTTTGAGATTAAAATACGATGCCGTTGGAGGATGTTTCTGGGATTGTGCCGAGCACAGTTGTGGTTATTAAAGCTGGTGGGGCCCCCAAAGCAACATTGTCTGTAGTCATTCTCAATTTTTAAATGTGGTCACGACATCCAAAGCTTGAAGGATTTTGATGTGATGGTGGAAGCAAGTTCAGCCACTACCCCTAGACCACAAAGCAGCACTCACATGGAGAAGCCACACCAGAATGAGACACAATTTTAGCGGACAAGTCTAAGCTGTGTTCACAGGACTCAGGGATGTGCTTGGAATGGGACCAGAAGCAGGGGTTCTGTACATAGTATGATACAAAGTACCAGAGCCTTCGGAAGATGCTCTGGGGAGCAGGACCCAGCACACCACCCACATTGTGGATGGATTCCAGGGAAAAAAAGGCAAGAGAAAGGGATTCTGGAGACATTCAGGTCTTGACTTGATCTGTGAAATCCCAGCTCTAACTGGAAAGTCCCCATAGTTCCTAAAGCTAGTATAGTTCCCACCTCTCCTATAACTTCGAGAAAACTGAGGTCCTTCCAGGGTCTAGGGCCTGGGAGGAGACATTTGGAGAGCAAGCACATGCCAAGAGGGGCAACAGACTAATGCCAGATACTACCCACTCTATCTCCCTGCTCGATCCAGGGAGGTGCAAGCTGCTGATCCAGGTCACACAGCTGAGGTGTGGTGAGAGAGAGACACGTCTTCCTTCTCATCCCTTCGTGAAGTTCTTGGGTTTTCCACTTATATTTCCCTCTACATGGACTCCCATGCTGACCCTTCTCAGTGTCAGGGGCGTCTACACACCTTAAGTTGTGAGCATTAGGAACAGAAGCAAAGAGCCAGCTGAAAGGGAAACATCAGTACCCCGCCCCCCCATGTGTCATCCGTTTGCACCGTGTTAGGGAGGGGTCCCTGCAGGGCCGCACCTGACCTCATCCACTGTTAACGTGCACACCCGAGGTGCTTCATGCCTGGAGTGCCTTTCTCCCTCCTAAGCCCGGCGCGGCTATTTCAGCGTCAGTGCTGAGAAGAGTAGCTTTATTCTAGTCGTTCTTTTATTGTTCTCGCCTTTCAAAAGCTCATGCTGACATCACAAAGCTCTGTAATTAAGAAGTGATTTTCAGGCAGGAAACTAGTATGTTCTCACTGATCTAAAAAAATTTTAACTTGTTTCATAAGTCACCATTTTCTGGGTTCTTTGATAACCTTAAATTTAGAAGTCAGTAAGCCTTTAGAGAAAACTTTCAAGTAACAATTAACTGTAGTTGGTTCAGGTGAGTGACTTGGAGACACTGCATAAAATGTACACTGGTAAATATTACTTCCATGGAAGGAAGGGAATCACGTTCATTCGTGAATACCGCAGTTTAAAGCTACTGATTATAACAAAACGCAAAAACAAAAACCTGGCTTACCCCATTTAATTGCAGAGAAACCATCAATCATCTGAAATACCTACATGTCTTGTAAGGATATATTTTATTGAATATGCTAATGACTGTCTCAGTGTTAAAAACATTTCAAGTGGTATTATCTTATTTTTTTAGCTTTAAATGCTATTCACATTGCTCCCTCATACTTAGTATGATACAATAAGAAAGACCAAAATTTTATAGACATATTTCCATGCACAAAAAACGTGCTGTTTTCTTGGATCGTGTGGAAAGAAAAGTCACTGAGGAGAAATAGAGCTTGAATGCAAATGTCATGAAGGACTATCTAATGGAAGGTGAAGTGACGTTAGGGTGCTCTGGGTACATCTGCTGTCACACTGGGAGGGGCTGCCCGGTACCTCCAGCCACGAAGCTCCGGGAGTCGGCGTGACCTCTCCTGATCTGTGAGCATCTGCTAACTGGGCTATTCCGCTCTGAGTGCGTGGCCTTGATTAAATGCCAATACCTGGGAAGCATTCGTGATGTAAGTAGTTACAGCCCTGTATGAACATGACTCAAGGAGCATTTTTCTAATACCTAAAAGGAATGACTCCGGGAGCATACAGACCAGGGCATGTAAGTGACAGGTGGTATGCTGAACTCCAACAGCTTGCTCCTAATTTGATTAGAATTAAAAATCAGGTCTTCTGACTTCCAGTGCTATCTGGGTTGACTTGTGTGATCAATGCAAAACTTGAATCCAGATTTTCAACTTGAGGGGACTGAGGACATGAAGCTCGGTGTGTAGTGGGTGACCTCGTTATCCTGACATTTCCACCAGGTCATTGCCGCTGATGTCGACAAACACGACCGAATTTTTGGGGGGTTGTTGCAGTTTGGAGGATACTGGGAGCTGGTTGCAGGCCAAATGACCTTTTCTAACCTGTGGCAGCCTCGCAGTCAAGCCAGCAGAGGCGACGCCAGACAGTGCTTCAGAAGTCTGATGATGGGGCTTACACGAGTGTTTGCTTGCTTGAATGCTCCTCATCTCTGTGGCTTCTGTGGCTTCCAGAGAATTGTGTGGTATATGGAGTGGCACGGGACCTTTCTGGGAAGGCCTGGATGTTTTTTTTTTCTGAGCCAGATTCCTCTGGGTTTAAAACTTGTTAAACTCTGGGTGTCACAGACCTTGTCTGACGAATCCATGTATGAAGCCAAGCAATGATTTTTCCAACAGTCACCACTTACTGGAGGAATTGTAAGCCATCTGATTCCATTATTCTAGCATCTGCTTGTTTAATTGGAAATAAAGTATTAATTTATGGAATTGATTTTTCTAAATGTATTTTCTTCTTTTAGGATTCTGTGTATATGTGTGAGTCGATTGACCAAGGAACAGGGTCTGTCCCTGTATTAGAAGGGAGTTAAGAGAAGAGAAGTGAGAATTAATCCATGTGAGAAGAAAGATAGTGGGGAACTAAACAGACGTTAGGGGAGTCTATTGAGGACTTTTGTGCCCTTTATTAAACTGAGATTCTTTTATCAAGAAAAACTGTGTGCTTTCCAACACAATACACATGCATTCTACCGTCCAAGAAGCCCTTATCCGTACTAGGGTGGTTCCTTGCTATGAACTATTACAGTAGTTCAAAGAAGCAAATGGATGAACTACTCCCACTATGCATTCTAGTCTTGTCAGTTTCCTAGGGGTGTCGGGGAACCTCAGAACCGAATCCTTCCTGGATGCAAACTCGGTCTCTTCCAGCCATGGCAGGAAGCGAACACGCCCATGCCCTAAACTGTTCGGCACAGTCCCCACTGGGAAATGTGACTGGCAGTCTTCCACGCTCAGTGTGGTCTACGTCGGGAAAACTCAGGGTCACAGCCCAGGACACCTCCTCTCCCTTACCCCTGACATCCGCACAGAAGCAAGCTTGTCTGACTGCCTTCCCAATACTTGTTCTAAACATGCACACTTTACAACCACCTAGGAGCTGAAGTCAAGTACAGAGTGTTTCAGAGCAAGGCCATGTGTGTCTGTGGTATCATTACATGATGGGATTCTTTTATTAGAACTAATTCAAGACTCACATCACCTCAGGCTCAAAGGCTGCAAAATGCAACTGGATTCCCATATCCTGTCTTGTCTTGTATTACATCTGGATAGCAGAGCGCAGGGAGGGATGAGATGTCTGATTGCTCACAGGGTAGTTCAGAGACGTCACCCCTAAAGTAGGATAGGTCCCTTCAACCTTGGGAAGTGCATTCTGAGGGAGGGGGCAAAGGTAAATCATGGAAGTTGGAAATGCAAATAAATATTTCTTTAATTTTAAGTAAACACGGAAGAATGCCCAAAGTGCTGAGGGTAGAATGAATGGACCACAAATGAACTCTTTTTTTCTTTAATGTGGGTGGTAAAGATAAAACTTAAAGAAAAAAAAGACTGTTTCACCATGTCATACATTCAGGTTTCACTTCACTGTCTACCTTTTCCAAGTGCCACACAAAATCACATCTTTGAAGATTCGGATTTCCTGTTAGAATTGCTAACATACAAACAGGATTAAGGAACAGGAAGACTCACGCGGTGACTTCTCCTTAGGTGTATGACGGAAGAGATAGTTCATCACGTCCGTTGGGGGCCTTCACCAAGAACGAGCTGCTGGGGCTGGTCCTGAACAGCACGTCCAATCACCTGTGGTTCGAGTTCCACACCAACGGGTCTGACACGGACCAGGGCTTCCAGCTCACCTACACCAGTAAGTAGCGTAGGATGCAGCCCTGCTGTGTCCTCTTGCAGTCTGTATTCTCGGGGTGTGTCTATTACTTAGCCAACCTTTTTTTGTTTTGTTTTGTTTTTTGTTCTTTTTTTTTTTTTTTTTTTTTTTTTTTTTTTTTTTTTTTTTTTTTTTTACTTAGCTAATTTTAAATATTGATTTTCCCCTCTCTGGTCTCTCTACTGTGTTTTGGATTGCTGTTTAATTCTTAATTTAAACATATTACCAGAAAGGGTAGTTTGAAATTTATTGTCTTAGAAGTATTAATATTTTCCTAAGATAATGGCTGTACCTGAAGAGAAAATACCATGACATTTAAGAGCTCCCGGGCTTAAAAGATGCTGATTATGATACAGTGCACAATGACAGAAACTCATGGGTGTGTATGTGAAAGATGATAATGAATGATGTAATTAATAGCACTAGTCTTTGATTGCCTAACCTACGTCAATACTTTCCTATTATATCTATTTATCTATCTGTATATTAGAATCTATATATTATAGAATATAAATTCCGTGTGTGTAATATANACACGCCCATGCCCTAAACTGTTCGACACAGTCCCCACTGGGAAATGTGACTGGCAGTCTTCCACGCTCAGTGTGGTCTACGTCGGGAAAACTCAGGGTCACAGCCCAGGACACCTCCTCTCCCTTACCCCTGACGTCCGCACAGAAGCAAGCTTGTCTGACTGCCTTCCCAATACTTGTTCTAAACATGCACGCTTTACAACCACCTAGGAGCTGAAGTCAAGTACAGAGTGTTTCAGAGCAAGGCCATGTGTGTCTGTGGTATCATTACATGATGGGATTCTTTTATTAGAACTAATTCAAGACTCACATCACCTCAGGCTCAAAGGCTGCAAAATGCAACTGGATTCCCATATCCTGTCTTGTCTTGTATTACATCTGGATAGCAGAGCGCAGGGAGGGATGAGATGTCTGATTGCTCACAGGGTAGTTCAGAGACGTCACCCCTAAAGTAGGATAGGTCCCTTCAACCTTGGGAAGTGCATTCTGAGGGAGGGGGCAAAGGTAAATCATGGAAGTTGGAAATGCAAATAAATATTTCTTTAATTTTAAGTAAACACGGAAGAATGCCCAAAGTGCTGAGGNTTTTTTTTTTTTTTTTTTTACTTAGCTAATTTTAAATATTGATTTTCCCCTCTCTGGTCTCTCTACTGTGTTTTGGATTGCTGTTTAATTCTTAATTTAAACATATTACCAGAAAGGGTAGTTTGAAATTTATTGTCTTAGAAGTATTAATATTTTCCTAAGATAATGGCTGTACCTGAAGAGAAAATACCATGACATTTAAGAGCTCCCGGGCTTAAAAGATGCTGATTATGATACAGTGCACAATGACAGAAACTCATGGGTGTGTATGTGAAAGATGATAATGAATGATGTAATTAATAGCACTAGTCTTTGATTGCCTAACCTACGTCAATACTTTCCTATTATATCTATTTATCTATCTGTATATTAGAATCTATATATTATAGAATATAAATTCCGTGTGTGTAATATATATAGTCACAGATACATATAAATACACACATATTATGTCATAATATAAAACAGCCCTGTGTACCAAGCTCTTTCTTAGCACGACTAATGTCCTAAACACCAAAAAATTTCAGCATTTGCCAAAGATGGCAGGTGTGTGAGCTGCCGGAGCCAGGCTTGGATCAGAGACCCAGTTTTAAGCAGTGTCCTGTATTGCTCCGCTTATTAAAATACATCGATGTAGAAGAAAGGTGTTTAGAGATGAGTGTGAAGAAGACAAAGAAGGATATAAAATAAAGGGCAGAAAGAGACTGTGCTTTCGAGAGGAGAAATGTGCAATATGATTTCTGTTATTTCTGACATTTTTAGTTCCAAATAACTAAAATAAAGCATGCAGCTATATGGTGTGGATAACTAATTAAAATGAAGCAATCAACAAACTAAAATGCTTAAAAATGTGTAAGACAGTCCAATCCTGCACTAAGCTGATGATTAAACATATTTATAATATGAAATACCATGACAAAAACCACAAAATTTTGGATTTTTTCAGCATGGAAGCATATTAGTGATCATCGAGATGGATTTCTTTATTTGACAGATAAGCAAATGGAAGGCTGGAAAGGATAATAATTATCCCAGACACAGAGCTAATCCAGGTGTCTCAAAGGAAGATTAATCTCCTCAAATCCCCCTTGGTGGGCAAAATTACAGGTGAAGGGCTGCTCTAAGACTTTGGGCAAAAATAGAAGTAGAGTGGCTGACATCATGACAAAACTTATTTTCATGTTCATGAAAATAACCATTGACAAGATTTGTACACAGCAATATATTAATTATATTGTATGCAAAATAAATTAGTAGCAGTTGGCATTCTAAAATCAATGTGTAATTAGAATTCTACTTTTCAGAATTTCACTCTGAAACATGTTTCAAAGAGGTCTTGTAAAACAAACGCTTTTGCTCTGCTTTCAGATAAGATGTACACTGTTGTGATCTCCTTTTTCCTTCTGCTTTGAGTTCTCCATCAGTATGTTCCTGGTCTTTGTTCTATCCCTTCGGTGTGTCAATCCCTACTTCCTCGCATTATACTTGTCTCAGGGTCTCAGAGGAATATGGATACTTGAGAAGGAAAGCAGTTTGAGAACTCTTTGGTAACTTTCCGGGTTTATTTTAACTAAGGAGTAGTTCCAGGCACAGCTGGCCTGTCCCTGCGATTCTGTTGTTGCCTTAGCTTATCTGAAAAATCATGCGTCCTGTTCCAGTTTGTCCTCAAAGAGAAGAAAGCGTTGGCCTGGGTGTTTCCGTGTCTCCGGGCACGTCCACGTCCTCATCCCCGGTACCATCCAAGGCTTGGAGGTAGCTGAGCTCGATGCGAGTCGCCCCAGCTGCCTCGCAGAAGACCCATCGTGCTGAGCTTCTGTTTTGTATCCCATCTCAACCCTAGTTTCTGCCTCCTGTTTTCGGACTATTTCCAACTGGAGTAATTCTTGACTTGTGAACACTCGTTCCTATATTCTCATGGTTGTGCACGAGATATCCAGAAGCAAGTGCATGCTTTCTGGAGTTTCGAGCAAGCAGACTGATCATGAAGGAGGGAGTTCTTTCACTGTTTCCAGAATTCTGACTTGCCCTTTGTTGTCCCAAATAGCAGTCACGAAGGGCCATCGGCCCTACAAACATGTGGCCAGGTTGAAATGAGAAGTGGGCTTCCTCTGTGCATGATGTCCACTTTCCCTCGTCACCAGGGGGTGGCTTCACGTGCCGCCCTCAGCGCCCATCCGACGCCCCATGGCTGTTGTGACCGCATGTTTCTCCCTGGCGTCTGGCTGAGCTCCAGGAGCTTTCGCTGCTTCCCTGCTTCTCTGGGTAACTTGGAGAAAGCTGGAATCTATGGTCTGTGATCTGTTTTTGGACACTTTCTAATTATATGGACTTTTTTTTTTTTTACATAGCAGCACAAACTTTCAGAGTTTTTGAGTATACAAAATATTGGCAATGATTGGTATTTAGCTCTAAGTATAACCGGTTTGACAGGAGTAATTATCTTTTCTGTGTGTTTTCCTTCTTTGCCTCCACCTACAAAAACACAGATGCTCCCTGGGTGCAAATTTTGCTTACAAGATTGTCCTAGAGCTGTAACATGCTGCCAGACGGGAAAATATATTTGTAATATAGAATCAACGATGCTGATGGCTATATAATCAAAATATTATTAACCTCCCGTTAAATTCTTGGGTTTAAACACTAAGTAATTAAGTTTAAAAAATCACACGCTCCCACAATGTGATCAAATACCTGAATCAAATATTCATCCCTAAAAGATAGCTTGGAAATAATGAATGGTTATAAAATGTTTTGAGCAAATTATTAAAGCTTAAGACTACGTAAAAACACTTTCAGCTGACTTCAAAAGACTTTTGTAATTGCCTCTTGCTAGTTAATTGCATTACTTAAGGAAAAATTCATATTTAAATGCTTTGATCCATAATTAATCTGCACACACGAAATGATCAGAAAATGTCAACAGAAAGTAAATATATGCTTATTAAACATCCTAATGTTTTCAAAGGGGATACAAATGATATTCATATTTCCTTTAATATTTATGGTGTACTCTTGCATAGCTTCTGATTTTACCACATTGGTAATTCTTAGTCCTGGTAAAGAGCTCCTTTTACTCTTCTTCACAAATTAGAAACTGAGTCTCCAAATCTTTGTGTGATTTGCTGAGGCTTTCATATCTGGAAGAGGTATAGCCAGCACCCAAATCCAGGTCTTTTGACTGGAGCCCAGAACAGTTGATAAATTTAATTTTGCATATTCTAGATGATCCCTTCTTGTTGAGTTACACATGTACTGCATGATATTTATATCTAAAAGAGCACTGTCCAGGAGGAAAAGCCACGCATCTCCTAGATGGGAGGATGTGTGGACAACTTGGGATAAATACAGTGTATCTTAGGCTCTGAGATCAGGGACCACGGGTGTTCATATTTGATTGTCCTCTGCACCTCACAGCAGATATCTGATCTGTAACAGAAAAAGCTTAGATTGTATCCTTGTCATTCAAGCTGTATTCCATGAAGCACTAAGATTCCACAGAGCTGTCTCAGGGCCATAAGAATTTCACCTTGTCTAAACGTGAGCATTTTTGTTTTGCTTTCTCCCGGTGATTGCAAAACTCTTCATATATCAGGAAAAAGTGGATTTAATGTTTTCTAAACATTTCAGCAACTCCTTTTACAGAAAAATAGTTCTGAATTTTTTTTAAATCCTATATTTGAAATCAGAATTCTTTAAAAAATATGTTAAACTTTTTTAGAGGTTTTTAGAATGTTCCCAGAACAGTCCCTCTTTGGAACCACTTTACCGCAGGACACATGGGAGGTTTGGAACGGAAGCAGGCTTTCTGGATTGTGTACTCTTCATTATTTAAGGAGGGAGACTAAAACAAACCCTCTGTGGCAATTCAAAACAATTTCCTCTACCTGGGGTTGTGGGTGAAATAACCGTAGTTCAGACAAACATCTCTGGGCTGTCTTGGTGGATGCAGGTTCTGGTTAATCAGGGACTCTGCATGCATTGCCTTTGTACTGAATGTTTGGCACTCTACTGGGACAGAATAGGCAAAGCCAGGGTTCCTGTTCACAATACAGGGCTTAGGGTAATCACACGTGGGACTTGTGAAACACTGGTCAGTAGAAATATGACTAAATAGTTCTATTTTCAACTCTGGAATGGGCCTTAGGTGTTGTTGCAGGAGTCAGTTCTTGGGCCTGATTCACAAAGACTGATGCTGGACCCTAATTGTACTGTAACATTTGGCCCTTTATATATTTTATCCTTCTATTAATGTGTTCTTTTTCCTCAAGCAACCTATGATAATAGGTTCATATGAATGATAATACATGATTTTTGTATTTTAAGCCATGCACACACACACACAAATAGAATTTTCCAGAAAAATGAGAGATCGTTGAAGCCTCCCAAATGTTCTTTCCTTACGGCTAGACATCCTTTCTTCTTTCCTGAAGAGTACGTTTACCTGTTATTTCCTGTATGAAAGTCGCCCTGCTGTCCAGCTTCCGGAGCAGAATCACCTGCTCTGTCTTCTACGTCTCCAATCTTGTACTTTGTACGTCTTTTGGTTTCACACCAGTCAAAAGCGAGGTTCTCCGGAAGTGGAATCTTACCATCAGCCCTACATCACCTCCACAGCAGTTTAGTAAGTGACGACCGCCTGGGCTGATCTGGGTTGATGTGGAAGAAGGTGTTAGGAGATGAATATGACCTCTGGGCTCATGAGATAATGAATATGAGAGTTAGAATAGAAGGGAGGATGTGTGACAAGGAGAAAAATAGAACCACGGTTGGCTGCAGGGATCTGATTATGGAAGTTTTTAAAAACTAGGCAGAGGTATCCATCAGGATCAAGGCAGAGCCATTAATAGTATTTGAGGGATGGAATTATGTGGGAGTCTGGGATGGACGGACGGCGAGCTGACCACGGTGTGGCTTCCAGGTCTTGGAGGATTGCAGAGGCTGCAGATGGCACAGTCTCTGCCATCAGCCACCCAGGTGTGGCTTGAGGAAGGGGAAAGACTGCATGCTGACATTTACAATAACACATAATGGGGCAGAGCAGAAACATTTAGTGCTTGTTAAAAATGGAGTAGTTCAATTGAATATGATATATATCATTTAAAGAAAAACTATAAAGAAGGAATGGCTTGGATGGTGTGGGGTGGTTGGTACTCATGGATCGACCTTAAAACTGGAAGCTTTGGTGTGACTCCCCCCTCCCCCCCGCCCTGCCAAGATGTATCTGGCCAAGAAGCATAAGTAAGTTGGCACTCCGGTCCAAGTCCACTGGGAAACTGATGCTGTATTGGAGACACACTAATTCAGCTTGAATTGACCTCCAGTTCCTTTGTTACCAGGCAGCATTCTCCTTATTACTGGGGCATCGGCATGGCTCCCTAATAGAAAGAGAGCGACTTATCGGTGTTGACATGTGGATTCTGGTGCGTGGACTGACGACATTCACTACGTAAAATTAGGGTATTGGCATTCTGGCATTATAGTGCAATCTTACTAGCCTTCCCATGGGAGTCATCTGTTTTCGGTGCATGGACAGAAACAGCGTCTGGTCCTACAGAGTCAGCGGGCTCGTGATCCTGGGCTCCTTACCTTCCTGGCTGTTATGAGCCTCATTTTGCTGCTTCGGACTTTTACAGGAGAGGCTAGAGAGTGGGGAATGCCCCTCAAAGATCGCTCTAAGATGTTGAAGAGGACGTAGCGTGAGGAGAAGGGTCTGTGGCATAGATGAGGAAGAGCAGGTGGTCCCAGGGCCATTTCAAAGAGATGGGAACAGTCAGGAAATGAGCAGCCTGACCCGCAGCATAGACTGCTAGTCCGTGCGGCCCTGTTGTACCCATTATTTTTAAAAAGAAAAAAAAAACAACCAGCAACAACAACAAACAGAGGCCTTACTCTGGAAGGTCAGTGCGTTCAGAGCCCACCGTCAAGTCGTGCTTGGCAGCTCGGTGAGGATCAGAGCACAGGCCTGGACTCCAAGGACAGGCCCAGCCCCCACGTGCCTGTGACTTGCAGAAGCCCGGGTGTCCCGAGAGGCAGGGGAATAGGAACGTTCAGGGGCCTTTCCTTCCTCCTGCCGCGGGACCCCATCTCGCAGGCCGGCTGATTTCCATTCTGCAGGTTCCTAAAATCACTCCCCTGCCGCCGCCTGCACCATCAGGTTAAATAAGCCGGAGGGAAGCCTCAAAGCCCCCGCACAACGATCCTCCGGAGCAGAAGGTCGCGCCCACGGCCGGCTGCCTGGTCTGCCGACTGGCCGTCAGTGGCCTGCTCCGTGGCCACCCTGGCCGCGTTCTGGCTGCGGGCCACGCCGGGCGGGCACGGCGGGCTCGACCGCTGAGGCCGAAAGGGCTCCCGCGCCCTCTGCGGAGGAGAAAATCTAACCCGGGGCCGGGCCAGGGCGGCTGTCCCGTCGGATGAACGAGCTTATCGAATGCAAGTGACTCCGACATTAAGACGCTCTTATAAATGAGAGCGCGGCCGGGGGTGGAGGGTCTCTAGGCCAGCGATGGACACTAGGCCTCGTCCCCTTCCTGCTGCAAAACAGGTCAGAGGTCCTGGGCGCGGGAAGCCCGCACAGACCCCACGAGCGATCCGTTCCCGAAAGGGCACGCGCAGGGCAGAACTGCAGGTGCCACCGACGCTCGCGTCCCTGGAGCCACGGGGGGAACGGAGCTCACCCTCGGTGGGTCCGTGGAGAGCCCGCGAGGGTGGCTGTGATTTCCTGCGGTGTCCCCCTTCCCGTCAGGGGCCCCCGCTTACCCCAGGGGCTCCCGCGTCTGTGGCCGTGCCCTGGTTTCCGGGGCGACAGTTCGCAGAGAGCGCGGGCTGGGCCCGGTGACCGCTGGGACACACGTCCCTTGTGCGGTAGCATCCCCGGCCGGTGAGCACGACCGCCCCCGCAGGGCTCTGCGGGTGTGTGTGTGCGTGTGTGCGCGCGCGCGTGTGTGTGTGCGTGCGTGTGTGTGTGCACGCGTGTGTGTGTGCGCGTGCGTGTGTGTGTGTGTGATGAGATCTGCCCTGGCCAGTTCCTTGTGTCTTGTTTTTTCTGTGTGCCCTCGTTGCTGGTTGGGATTCCTCTGCAGGGGCTTTGACCCCCCGACTGAGCGGGATGCCCGCGTGCAACGCTCTGTTCATTTCATCGCCGATTCCTGCTTTCCTTACACTGGGTTTTAGAAATTCTGTGTAAGCGAGGTGGCAGTTCTCAAGAGCAAGGTCTAGAATCTGATTTATAAATAATTAATAATATATATTACACAATATATTATGTAACTCTATATAATTAAAATATTGTTTTAATTAAAATTGTCTAATTAAAACATTAAAATAAAAATATATAATTATATAATATATTATATAATAAATTATAAAGACACTCACAAATTTCCCAAACATGGTTGATTGTCATGTGTGTGTTTAAGTGTTGCTGTTTTACAGTAAAATTAGCCATTTTTCTTTGAAGAATAGGATTCATCACACGCTCAGTCTTTATGGTGTGGAGCATCGTCTAGAAAATCCTGCCAAAGTGCTGTTGTGTTCAATGAGTAGCTTGTAAAAGTATTTATAATTGTGCTGCCAGCAAGGACAAGCCTGGAAGGGGGCCAGGAAATGAACCAGCTTGCACATAAACCCACACTCATGCTGGCAGATTTTTATTTTACTTCGATGAAGATTAAAATTTTGGCAAACACATTGTGCTGCTTTGGTATCTCCTCATGTGATCTTAGAGGATGGATGGGCAATTTGTAAATACGGGTTCACAGAGCACAGATTTGTACTCAGATAGCCATTAATTCAGTAGATAAAACTGCTGGAAAAATGTAATTAGCATTATTCGTTTTCCACAGTTAACTAGTAGGTAATCTTATAAAGATGTTTCAAAATAATAGGCAGTTATTTTGTGTACAAGTTTTCTGTTGCTGTGTAACAAATGACTAAAAACTCTGGGGACCTAAACCCCTTTCTTACTCACAGTTTGCAGGGCTGGGGGTGGGCCTGGCTCGGCGGGCTCCTCTCAGGGTCTCGCGGCAGTGGTCGGGTTGGCCGGGACCCTGGCTGCCGGCAGGACTCGGCTCCTTGGGGCGGCAGTGATGTGAAGACATTGGGGTTTGGGGTGAACCGTCACGAAGGAATTCTTGAGGTGTCTTCAGTACCGAAAGGGTGGTTTTATCAGAGCGCAAGGTTGGGACCCGGGGGAGGAAGGTGCTACGCTGGGGTTGTGACAGGTGGCCATGCACTTTCAGGCAGGGTTTAGCGAGAGCAGGAGTCTCTGAGGGATTTGGAAGCAAGGTTTCCAGGACCTTGAGGGGCCAGCGGTTGTTGGGAAAAGGTCATGTATTGCTGCCTGGGGGAACATGAGGCCCTTCAGGCGTGTATCGGGGGGCCATATGCTTGGGGGATGGTTGACAACATGTATCTTGAGAGGGGAAGAGATGGGAAGTTTCTAAGGAGTTTCTGTATGTCACAGTAGCGTCATAGGGTCCTGAGGGCCGGACTGGGATTGCCTCCTGCCCTCAGCAAAAACTGACGCCAAGGTGGCCGAGTCCCTGGAGGAGGGTCGCTCCTCCTCTCTCAGGGACTCGTCGGCCGGCCAGTCGTCCTCTCTCCAGGCTGGCGGCAGAGCCCTCGCTCGTGAGGCCCGGGCCTTCCATCTGATGGGTCGGGGGCACTCCACCCGGACCAACTCGGGCTCGCCTGACTGGGGGTGTCCGGGGGCTTCGAGCGTCCTCGCGCCATTGCCCCAGGTCTCACCCACCCCCCAGGAAGGGGAGAGCACCCTGTGGGGGCAGTGGTCATGCGCCAGTGGGGGTCATCCGGCCCCATTTGAGTCTGCCGCTCATATTTTCCTATTTAATGTTGTTTTTTTAATTCTGTCAGGTCATTCCATTTTCCAAAATGGGGTGTGTGTGTGTGTGTGTGTGTGCGTGCACTTGCACATATGAAGTAGACCTTTCAAAAGAGGAAACATACAATATGATTGTTTACATGTACTTCTAAATTTCTGGGGTTTGTTTGGGTGAATAGTGATAAATCTGTCGTTGCAAACAAGACGATTGCAAAGTCACTTTCTGCATTGCCATCAACACGGCTTTTGTCTGTTAGGCCCCCACATCTCCAAACCATGCACCTGTCCGTGACGTTGATCTGTCTTCCATGAGAGTAAGATGAGCCCGTTAAGGGATTTGAGCCCAGGAGAATTTCCACAAAAGACGAGTAGAAGAATGTGTGGCCCACCGAAGGGACCAAGGCACAGAGAAAGTCAACCAGGGTCCAAACCACAAAACATACTTCTTTTACAACTTGGTTAAAAGAAAAACCAATTTGAAAGCTCTAAATGTTTAAATCTGACATACTTGCTTGTTTATATTATTCCCAGAAAACGAGCCATACAGCTCTACCTTCGTTATTTCTGTGTTGGATTCATTTTTAGTTTGGGGATCTCCATTGAAACAATTCTGCCATGAATTCTTGTGAAGTGCAACACAGTGACTCTCACTGTGGGCGGGGGAGCCTATCTCTAATAGGCTTCAAACTGATATATTTTTTAAAGCTGCATATTCAGTGAAACATTTAATTCCCTACTCAATTATTTTATATATATATTTTTTTTATTTGACAGAGAGAGAGATCACAAGTAGGCAGAGAGGCAGGCAGAGAGAGAGGAGGAAGCAGGTTTCCTGCTGAGCAGAGAGTCTGATGCGGGCCTCGATCCCAGGACCCTGAGATCATGACCTGAGCCAAAGGCAGAGGCTTTAACCCACTGAGCCACCCAGGTGCCCTTTTTTTTTTTTTCTATACAAAGATTAGTATTACAGGGAGAGAAAACTGTAACATCAGTGGTGTGACAAGCACAGAACTCTATGCTTATGTGATTGCATTATTGGAAACCTTTCCTATCAATATATCAAGATATATCCATGCATGTTTTTATAAGCTTACATCTTCCAGTAAGAATTCTGAAGATTGCATTTTTACTCTGCTTCTACAAGAAAAGAAAGCCTAGAGAAACATGCCATATATGATACATTTTTCAAAATAGGAAGGCTTTCGGTGGAAATATCACAATGGCAAAAGGGGTCCATGTCATTCAGATAGAGCAGAGAGGAGGCTGCTGGCAAGTCCCCAGAAAGAACTCTCTAGTTCTTATAGAACAAGATGGACGTTTTATAAAGAGGAAAGGCATTCTGTCTCTGGGGATGCCATATGAAAAACCAGTCCTCAGTCCCCAATCCAAGTACATCATTCTTGTTTGCATCAGAAAATTTTATCTTTACATGTACACTTTTAGATGATATCAAGGCAAGTGTTTAGTGTAAGACATCATCAAGGGACTATTGGAGCCAAACGTGATGGCCTTTCTAAGAAAGAGGCTTGGACATGAGACTTTGTCAAAGCACAGGGCCCTGAAACAGAAGCACCCCCCACCTTCAGCTGCCACAAGGCAAGGCTGCCCTGAAAGCAGACATAAATCTTCATCCATTTCTCCGATGGAGGAAAGGGCAACATCTTCTTATGACCACTTTAAAAAAGGAAGTTGGCACAAAGTGATGCTTAATTGACTTACTCAATGTCAGACACAAATGAGAGGTAGATAGGCCTGTGACATCCCTGTCCCTTGACTTTTTTTTTAATTTTATTTATTTGACAGAGAGAAAGAGAGAGAGAGACAGAGAGACAGAGAGATATCATCCTGCTACCTTACTAACATGTGTAGCATCACAAAGACTAAAATATAAACATTTACTGAGTTTTTAAATATTTCAGAGAAACCACGACAAGCTTCACTTCTACGGCAACATGAGAATTGCCTGATAAGGTCACTCCGGTAACCCACATCACAGTCTCCCAGATCCTACAGAAGTCACCACGTGCTCTTTGGTCCATGCTAGTTCATAAATACTTTACATGACTTTCCCAGAAGTTTAGTTTGGTGAATTTTTGTTTGTTTGTTTTAAAATTAATTATTCCTTGTATTTTGTGACAGGTCACTAGTCGACACACGTTGCTATTTACTTTCATATTTTGGCAAAGATGGATATATTGCTTGTCACCAGTACTTTGAAAAAGACAAAGAAACCTGAGAAGGGTGACATAAATAATTTAACTATAAGGATTAAACTAAAAGCATATGACTGGAGAGGGCAGTAAACGGAGACTGACCGATGATATCACCAAATGCTATAAAATCTCACATTTTATGGGAAGAGTGATGACAGAATTTTTTTCCATTCTTCTTTAAGGGAAATAAAAAGTAATAATTATTGTATTAGTCAAAGGCATAGATACATTGTTTTCACAAAAGGTCATTTGTGGGAAGATAACAATTCCAGAGACTTATATGCCCTGTCAGAAAGGCAATGCCGGGTAATGAATCACAGGTCAGTGTATCTCTGATTTTGATTTTTCTTGCATGTGTTATGGCATTTGTAATAATGCTATAAAAAGAAAAAGTCCATGAAATCTATTCAGAGTCAAAATTTTTATTTTTCTCCACGATATGAATTTTGACATAAGGACATTTGAAGGCTCTTTTGATTTCTACAAGAACATCAAATGAGTCTCTTTTTTTTTTCATTCTTCTAAGTAAACATTTCAGAAAACAGTGATATGAACATTATCCCATCTGTTAAATTCCAACATGAAGCTATTAGACGAGAATGTGAAAAAAACCTTGAAATTTTAGCTTAGAATTGACAAAGACACTGGACTGATCCACCGAACACCATTCAGCAGCAGATGCAAGCGTGGACATATGTAGTCTGGTGTTTTAACTTAATGGTGAAATTGGAGCTGAAGGAATCCAGCTGCCTGTCTCTCTGGGGACTGGGAGTGAGGCTTTTCGCTGTGGCACCTGTCAGCTGTGTGATCTGTCATCACAGCACATACTTTTCTTCTGTAAATAAGTCATTGTTTTTGGACATTCGTAGTTCCGAAATCCTATGACACTGGAAGCCATCAAAAGATATTTTTACTGTTGAAAGGGATATGAAATTTTTCTTGTGATGATTTCAACAAAGTTTACCTTTTGACTCCCTAAAACAGTGGGGTAAGTGAGGGTTTATATGGGGGGCACAAGAAAAAGACAAGGTGAAGGTGACCCCAATGTTGCTGGGCTCTGGAACTGTTATTTATTGACTTAGGAAAATGGAGATGGTAGATTTGTAGTGGAAGAGAGGTAGATGTCATTTTTGGATAATGAGGTTTTGACATCTCTCAGTGCTTGATATTAGGTTTTTAATCTTGCTTCAATATGTAGCACAGATTGAAAAATGTGAATGAAGTTAGAATTTTCCCACTGAATGTTGTGTCATCTGATTCTGAGGTAATGCCAGTAAGAACAAGGTGATGGGGGCGCCTGGGTGACTCAGTGGGTTAAAGCCTCTGCCTTTAGCTCGGGTCATGATCTCAGGGTCCTGGGATCGAGGCCCGCATCAGGCTCGCTGCTTGGCAGGGAGCCTGCTTCCTCCTCTCTGCCTGCCTCTCTGCCTGCTTGTGATCTCTTTCTCTCTGTGTCAAATAAATAAATAAATCTTAAAAAAAAAAAAAGAACAAGGTGATGGAAGTAAAAATGTCAACAACAGATTTTTTAAAATCTCATCATTTCTAGGACTTTGATGAGTAGGATTGTGAATGAGATGAAAGGTATGGGCTGTGGCTCAAGGCTAAGTTCTGGTTGGTGATGCAGGGGTCAATACTGTTAAGCTCTATAATAAAAACAGGGGACTTATTTGGAAACTCCAGGATTTCTTTTTTTTATTAATATATAATGTATTATTTGCACCAGGGGTACAGGTCTGTGAATCATCAGGCTACACCTTTCACAGCACCCACCATAGCACAAACCCTCCCCAATGTCCAT
>LNAC01000725.1:233253-339574 GCA_002007465.1 Ailurus styani | reverse complement strand
GTTGTTGCAAATGGCAAGATTTCATTTCTTTTGATAGCTGCATAGCATTCCATTGTACATATACCACATCTTCTTTGTCTTAAGGCAAGGTTTTACCATGACATTAATTAGAAACCTATTTCCTTTGCCAAATAGCAAGTAGATTGAACAGGAACACTGCCTCCATTGTGAGTGTGGGTTTGGGGGTTAGGTGTTGGTAGGCTTGGTCTGTAACTGACGGGTCACCTGGCCCCGTGGCCTGTTGGCTCTAGTCATGAGGTCCAACTGCAAGGCAAACACACCAGGAGTCAGGTGTCCAGAGGATTCCCTACAGCTTTGGTGAATTTATTGAAATCTGATCCATTATCCATCTTGATCAGTGGAACATGAGTTGAGGAGCCAAATTATAAAATTCTAGTGGTAGTGTATTTACACATGGAATGGCTCTCTCTTCAGGAAACTTCTAGAGGTAGTTAACACATGTCAGTATGAAGTAAGATCTGTAAGAAATGGGACTTTTGGGCGAGTTACTGACCTGTCCTCCTGCATCATAATTGAAATAAATGCTAGAAAGTTGCTTGTTCATGTATATTATTTATTTATTAACTTGAATGCTTAATCATTTAACTGATTTTTTTAAATGTAAAAGACAAATTCCCAGACCTAAAGGAATAGATTGGTTCTAATAAAAAATACGAATGAACAAATCATTCATCAGGAAATGTAGGAAAATTTTCTGCTTCTACTCAGAATCTGTTATGCAATTTTCAGGCTATCAGAAATGTTTGAAATTTCTGTTGTCATCATCAAACTAAATTCACTGTGAGCAAAATAACACCATTTTATATACCTGATGCTAAAGATTTTGGTATTGAATTTTATGTAGTCATAATTTCATGAAAATTAATCTATGAAATATCCATTTCATTATATAGATATATTATTACACATGTCCACAGCAGTATGTAATGAGAGCTGATGGGATTCCCTCTTGGAAAATCAATTTATGGAGGAATATGAAACTGTAACTTCCAAAGTTGGTTAAATAATATTATTGTAACCATCCTGAATTTTCATTAACTGGATATTTCTGACTAAATATTGTCTTTAAATCTTCCGAAATTTTGTAAACATTAGAATGTATGAGAATTTAAAAGACAGGCATTTATTTTCATGATTTTAAAATCTTCCGAAATCTTCAGAACCTTATTCATTTTTTTGAATTAAAAGCACTAACAAGTTGGCCTTCATATAAGCAACGTAGTAGCCTGAACACATTTTGGTGTTTCTATTTTAACAGATAACTTACTCAGACGATAAAATAAACAGAGTATTCACTAGCTTAACCCCTCTTCAGAGAGGTGAGTTTGGAGGTGGAGTGATATACTCTCTCCACGGGAAAACATCAAAGAATAAAAAACACACAGCCACCAGCTGTCACTTATTTTGTGGTGGGACTCGTAAGAAACCCAGGAAGGACAGAGGAGGCAGAAGGAATAGCTAGGGAAGCCTCGGCAGGAACGGGCTGAACTTGGTCTTCAGGGACAGGTGTGATTTGGAGGACATGAGTGATGCTGAGGCCCAGCTGGGCAGGGAGCCTGGATGCAGGAGGCAAGAGTGGGTGGCAGGATTGTGACACGACTGTGAGGATGGGTTTCACCTGGATCTCCAGGAGGAGCCAGTCCGGAAATCCCCTAGTAGACCCTGGCAGCATCCTCGGTGGGAGGGAGGGAGGTGTGGACCCACGTGGAACGTCAGAGACGAAGAGTGGATGCGTGGGAGAGAGCAGGCGGGGGCGGTTTGCCGGGGCTTCGGCGCCATGTTTCATGGGAGCAACAGCCAGAAGGGAGTCAGATTGTCTCAAGGTGTTGGGGGTATGGGTGTCTTTGAGATGAGCTGGGTGATACGGAAGTGGTGCTCATCTGGGGAGAGAGTGAATTCATGGGCTTTGTTTGGTTCACAGAATTGTTTGGCTTCTCATTGCACTTTGTTTTGCAACTGAACTCTGGGCGATGTTTACCATATGTGAGACTTCGCACCCATGTGTCACAGTTCCCAGTGAGCAGGTGTTGTATCTCAGCGCCGCTGGCTGAGATGACAGTGTGGTTCTGGAGTCAGGTGGCTTGCTCTCCTAACGTCTTCGAAGCAAGCTGGGTGAGGCCGGGCTGGTGCTTACAAGTCACAATTGGGCTGATGGATGGCAGTCATTCATGCAGAAATTCTTTGTAGGAATGAGAGGTGGAACGTGAGGAACGGTGCTCTTCCGTCCTGAAGCTCGGAGAAGCCAGCCGTGGACTGGTTGTGGCTGTCTCTTCTGGGCAATGGATGGCCTCGTGACATTGCGTGAGGTGCAGTGTTCCGGCATATGGTTTGACAATTACTTTGTATTTATGTTCTATGGAATAATACAAGTTACAACATATGAATAATAACAGCAGCAATAAATCGGGGCGTTGTTGGTAATCCCTTATATTTATACGGAGTTTACTTAGGAAGAGCTCAGTGTGTTTTCATAAATCTTTTACTTACAAGAATCTCTACGATACGGGGGCAGGAAGAAAGAAGCATTACCGTTCATAGTTAACACTGGGAAATGCAAGGGGACCAGGTGAAGCAGAGGGGATTTGGGACTGGATTGAGTCTGGACATCATTTCAAAGTGCTCCATTGTCCCTTATGTCCCATGTCCAGGGAGTCCTCCTGCCCCTGGGCCGTTGGCGATCTGATCAGTGGTTCCCAGCCTCTCTTCCCGTGGGGACCCTTCCACGTGACGGTCATTGTACTTCTTCCACTCGGGGTCTGTAGACGTTGTCCATGGGTGCCTTCGCTCTCCTCACACACTGTTTCTCTTTTCGGCCAGAATTAGGTACACTGACTGAGGAAAACCAAGAGCAGTGTTCATGGAAACAGGACTGCAGTCACTGGTTGTCCCCGGGATAACCCTTTGAGGATTAGTGTGGGGTTGCTTTGGTTGTGTGTAAATTTGACATGTTTCTTGGCCCAATGTGGAAAATCTTTCTAGGACAAGGGAAAAGGTTACAGTTATTTTATGAGCAAAGCAGGATGAAATCCCCCTTGGGGCTTTCCAAAATGATTGTTGTTCATTATTGATCACATTTTTTTTTGGCCAAATCCAGGGACTCTTTGTGGCCAGTTAGAAGAGACAGTACTGTCTGCAGTCTAGTCTGCCAGGATGTGTCTTAGACAGTCCCCGCCTCCTCGTTCCCAACAAGGTCAGTGGAAGGAGCCCAGCATGGGCACAGCCACCACTGGGAGAAGTTCCTCTGGGGACGCAGAGGTGGGTGTGGAGGGGCCACGCGGAAGGGAATGCTCTGTATCAGGGATCATCACCTTGACCCTGCGTGTGCTCCTGGCAGGAACCTAACCTTCCCCAGGGCACCTCCACTGGTTTCGACTGTGACAAAACTCCTCAGTCTGTCTGACTTAGGATCCTATAATGAACCATTTTGTAAGATTATTTTCAGGATAAAAGAGATAGCATAGACAGATCTGATGCACTGCATGGCCCAGTGTGTGTTCTACGAGTACTGATTATGGGGCCTGCTTCATGTTCGCCATCACCTTTACGGGAAGATACCCGTCTCTTTATTCAGTTCCTCAGTCAAAGGAAGACCCTGAGATCCATGGCTGAAAACAATGAATTAGCCACAGTTTGTAGTTCTCTGCTAGAGTAAAATTAAAAAATGAAATGTGTTGTCAACTAAATGTCAATTCCAGTATAAAAATAAATACATGCAAATGTAAATGTTGAGTTTTAGACAGTGGGAATGAAGACAATGTGCTGAGAAATATATGCTACGAAAAAATGATGGTTTTTCAAAATAACTCAGTGATGTGTCCTAATGTCACCTTTCCCGTTTCTCTATCATTTTCATTTCATGGATCAAGATTTTCATAAGTAATAAAGCAAAAAAATGTGAAAATTTTCTATAATTAAAAATAATTGTATCATTCAATTCTGTAGGAATGCTCAAGTGTCTTAAAGAAAATGTTTCTGAAGGTACATCTTGGTCTTTAAAAATGTATAATTATATAACAGTATGATCAAAATGTATTTTAATTGTGGTATTTGTGATAAATATATTAGTAGATGTCTTTGACTTTCACTTTGTCTAGATATTGGCTCTATATTGATAATTATTTTCACAAACTAGCAAAATCTGTGTTCAATCTGGGTTTGATTTCTTTCTTGTTTTGATATTAAATTAGTTAAGTATAAATTGCTAGAGTTTTCAGTTCTTCTGAACTTCACATATGGACATGAAGGTTCTTCAGGATTGCAACCTCCCATAGCTTAATGTTAAAGAAATCAACATTAATCAGATTCTTGGAATAGTCTAGGTATTTTAAGCAATTAGTGTCGGAGTTTAAAAACAAAAACATGCCGAGTTATTTATTTATTTATTTATTTATTTATTTATTTATTTATTTATTTATATACTTAGACATTTATTTATTTAGACTTCTCCCCCCAACCAGAAAACAGTCTTTTCTAGAGAGGAAGTTACTTCTTAAACTCTTCTGCATTTAAGAAATATAAAAGCTACCATTCTATCCAGAAATAGATTCTGAAAAAGAGCCAAATTCCTTTCTGTGTCGTTAATGTAATACATCGTTGGCAGAAGTCATTTCGTGTATTTCTGCATATCGCTTTGTATCAACGTGTATCTGTACTTGTATGTGTTTGTTTTCATTTGTCGCCCTGACGGAAGCATCCACCCTCTGGCCCCGCGTGCTCCTCGCGCTCCCCGGTGCACCCCTTGGAAAGTACAGGTGGCTCATTTAGAAGCAGCCATATTTCATGCTGTGTGGCTGCCTATAAATGGGTTGCCTTGTACTAACATCCTGTTTTCACAGAAATCCCGACGAAGGACTAAGACTCCAGCTCGGTGAACTCTTCCCATCGACACCTAGAATGTGCGTCCATTCTGTTCGTAAGCACTTGTTGATGGACTGGGGACACTCCCAGTTAACCTCGGAGCCCTGCAGAGCAGGGTCATGCCTGTATATTGAAACAGGATGTGCGGTCATGTGAAACATATTGTATATTAAGTGTGTAATGAGTCTGTATTGAGTTAATGAATGGATGTCCCATTAAGATGTAAGATGTTAACTGTTGTTTATTATTTGTCTTCCTGTAGAGATTGTGAGCTCCTGGTGAGCCAGGACAGAGATCAACTAATTTTATATTTTCAGCATCTAGCAAAGTATCCAAAATACAGTAGGCCCTTTACAAATACATTTTAACTAAGTGATTTCATGAATTAACTAATGGTGTAGGTTAGAGAGCAAGATTTTCCAGATACGTGTCCTCCATAAGGTTATCTTAATTATCTTTGTTTTTCACTTTAATGCCCCCTAATATTGGGGCAAAAAGGGAAAACATTATATTATGAATTTATACTCTGGATATATTTTATTGATAAAATGAAATATCGCTAGACTAAGCTACCATATGTAAATTACTAGCCTTATCATCAGGTAGAAATCATAACAAAAATTACACTTTATGAAAATAATATTCATAACTTACATTTGCAATTAAAGTCATCATTTTTAACATCAACATTTTTGTTTAACACTTAAACATAGACAAGACGTGGATAATATGAACCGAGAGGGCTAATGCCAGTCAAGTATTCATATTAACCACATAACCGTGGGCTTAATTCTCCGTGATAGGAGCCATACTTATAAAAATGGATAGAAGTTCCTAACTGTTTTAAAAAAGTATTCCATGCTCCTCTATTTATCTCCAGTATAAAAAGAAGTGAATACAACCAAGCAGAGAAATAATTGGGAAAAACAGAAAAACAGCAGAAAGCAGGGAGGACAGTATAGAGAACACAGATGTGCGGCTGTAGGACTGTGTCCACGTCCATCGTGGTTTCCATATTTCTATTGCTTTGGAGCTCATGACAGTCTGTCGCTCTTCGTCACGGTGCCTGATTCCTCTGTTGGACAGTAAGCTTCGTAAGGCCTTGTCTTGTGCCGTGCCCTCCAAAATATTCAGAGCATGTTTAATTATGTCTACAGGTTGTTGATGAAGGAGTTTCTTCTTTTTCTGGATCATGCGCGGGCTCACCGCGAGAGGACACTAACCTTAGGGCTTGCGATGTTTCTCCTCTCCCCCATGCCCTTGTGCAAGCTCAGTCAGTGCCTTCTCTTGTGTTTCCCCCATCACAGCCATCCCTCCATTGCCTCCAGTCATCTCGCAGACCCCACTTGCACCATGACATATTTGCATGCTGTGCACGCACGCACACACACACACACGCGCGCGCGCGCGTTTTTACCTCATGCACTAGCCCATGTCCCACTGCTGAAGCCCACCCTCAGGGCTAGATAAACGTCTCATAGTTGTTTCTGCTATGATTTCTCTCACTGCAGTCTATGCTCCATATTGGCACTGATTCTCTCCTCGAAATGCTGCAGATATCTGTGCCGCTTCCTTGTGCAGACACCTGTCCCCCACCCCAGCCCCCTGCGTACTGAGCCACTCTCCACTCCGTGGGGCTGCAGGGTAGCCCTCTCCTGATGCTTTCAATGAAGCATCAGTAAGACACACACGCTATTGGACATTGTTTTGCATCCCAGGATATGCCATATTCTTCCAAACCCCTCACATAATTGTGAAGTCGTTATTTGGAGACTTCTCTGGTTCTAGAACCATTAATGGCTACCATCTTTCTAGACGATCTCAGTTATATCTCTTCTGCAAAGCTGTGCCCAGCCTTCCTGCTTCCTTCTGTGCTTCTCTAAACCTTCCCAGGAAACTTTGTCGCAGCAAGTACCATATTCTTTTCAAAATACTTATTTTCGGGGTGCTTGGGTGGCTCAGTGGGTTAAGGCCTCTGCTTTCGGCTCAGGTCATGATCTCAGGGTCCTGGGATCGAGCCCCACATCGGGCGCTCTGCTCATCAGGGAGCCTGCTTCCTCCTCTCTCTCTGCCTGCCTCTCTGCCTACTTGTGATCTCTCTCTCTGTGTCAAATAAATAAATAAAATCTTAAAAAAAATAATAAAAAATTAAAAAAATAAAATATTTATTTTCTTACCTGTGTAAGTAAATAGACCATGGGAAAGAGGACGCTGTTCCATGCAATTCTACTCATAGTTCCTAACAAATTCCCTACCTCGTAAGTCACAGATCTGTTTCAAAGCTTTAGATAATGCCCTGATCATAAGTCCTTACCACAGTGTATGAGTTAGAACACTGGTCTCCGGTTGGATGCATTTAAAAACTGATTCAGAGTAAAATACCCTCGGCCCATCTGTCTCCACGTCCTGATGTAGATGCTGACCTTGATTCTGCTCCAAGAGCTCCCCAACCCTCAGTTTTAAATATCTTTGACAAAGACAAATGGCATGCAGTGTTAACCTCAGTGAGAGGAGGTGAACAATGCAAATTCTTTCATGAAGCCTTCCCAGGGTGGGTATCAACACCTTGAACCCTGCATAGCTCTGTGCAAGGTCAGAGTAGATTCCCAGAGTGGGTATCAACACCTTGAACCCTGCATAGCTCTGTGCAAGGTCAGAGTAGATTCCTAGAGTGGGTATCAACACCCTGAACCCTGCATAGCTCTGTGCAAGGTCAGAGTAGATTCCACTCTAAAGGCTTATTTTGGATGTATGCAATATATTTAGAATTATAAAATATTTTGAGATGGACTCCTGGAATTTTTAGTTGTGATTACTTTGCTTTATGATGTCTTAGTGACATAGTTCACGAGAACCAAGATGGTCCCAGAAAAGGAGGTGATGACTTTGGGTATCTGCTTTCTATTCTGGATCTTCAACAGGCTTTTTGATATTTCATTCTGGAGCTCAGGAGGCCACTTTTCTGTTGAGGTGTTGTCACCATCCTGTTGAATAATACTATTTGGGGGAAATTCAGAGTATCTTCCCACATAATCATGAAATAACAGCAATGGTAAAACCATATTTGGGAGAAATAGATGAGAAAAAAGTAGCTGGTAATAAAAAATCAATTTGAAACCAGTAACAGCTACAGCTAAAACACGACATTGATGTATAATTTCATAAGTAATAATTTAAAACTCAAAGGCGACCACACATGCTTCACCTAGAATTTCAATCCTAAATAATGAGAGCTGTGTTCAAAAAAACAAGAATCCATCAAACATTTCAGGAATTCAGTGTTAATGAACTTTACGTGTCTCGAGTGAACCACCGCAATAACCAGAACCAGTGCTCTGATCTCAAACCACATTTCTTTCCAGATGGCAGCCAGTCAAGGAGTGAATAAAAATATATGCAATTCAGTATACTTCTTTCTACTGCATGCAAATGTGAAAGCCCGTTTCCTTTGTTAGAGTGTGTGTGTGTGTGTGTGTGTGTGTGTGTGTGTTTTAAATGTGACAACCTTTCTTTTATTACCAAGGAGACTTTTACCAAAAGGTACATTATTGAAATTGAAATAAGTCTCGGGTAAAGTCATATGATAACAGGCTTCAATGAACATTGGAAGGTTTTTCAGTAGTTCATGGGAGAAGCTACCAGAGATCCATAAATGACAAGCATTCTCCTTGTTCAGTTGGCTTCTCAAAGCTCACCTGCACAAGTCACCTTCTCAAGGGCTGTGTGCAGAGAGGTTGGAGGAGTCGACATGACTGTGGGCCTCAGGGTTCAGCCTGGAGGCTCCAAATGGATTAGCTCTAGGGCAGGGTCTCATCACACACATGTGCTCTGTTTGGAAGATGAGAACTAGACAGAGTTAAGTGGAAGGGTCTTATTACACTAACATTTTGTTCGATGTTCAAGATATACAGAATTTAATCCTTCAAAAATACACAGACTGGATAAATACTGCGAATGATATGGAGTATAGTCCTTTTCATCAGCCTGATGTTTACAGCCTGTTTTTACTGGAACATTTAGTTCAAAGCATCTTTGTTTTTTATATGACTTCAGAAGAAATCACAGAAAAGCAGAAATAAATGGAATTGCTAAATAAATGCAATACAATTGCAACTCTTAATAGATAATGTTTTGAAACAAATAACTTGATTTAATCTTTTTTAAAGGTTCTCTGGCATAAAGCATATACAGAATCAGTATTTGCTGCCCTGATTTCCTGCAGGCTGGTAGCTTCAAGATAAGAAAGGATTTCTTCTCTGTATTTCTAAAGGCATTGCTCTTTAGCAGTCTTAACAATGATTATTATAAAGTGTTTTAGATCCAGATTAAAGTGGAAGTATCTCTCCATTAGAGGAATATCTTTGTAGATCTAAAGATAATTCTTAAAAAGTATTTTGAGATATTTTTGATAAGGCACAGGAAAATCCTTTCCTGAAACAGACATGGAATTAACATCAGAGTTTCATTTATCTGCTTCAGACTTCCACTGTTTCACATCAATGCAACTTATTTTACCAATGTTGAAAAGCAATCTTGAAATGTTTAGGGGGCAGTGGTATCAGGAGTCCTTTCTCCTAAAGCGAGCAAAACTTAGTCGAAATGAATCCCATTGAACGTGTGGCAAGGAACAGGGGAGCAGGGCTTTTTCTGCTGTTTGTAGACAGACTGAGTCCCACAGCCAAACTGGAAGAGAAATTTTGGGTTTCTGAAGATCTTTCTCTAGTCCTTTAAAGACATTGATCAATGGCCGTTTCCCTGTTTCCTCCAGGAATAAATGTCTATGGTTCCATCCATAACTGGACATGAATTATTAAATCATGTGAGCAGTTTTGCAGGAACAAAGTTCTCTTCAGTGGCATGAAGTTTGGGAAATTGGACTATCCAAATATCTTTCAACTTTTTGATAGGGAAGAGGAATATATTCCATATAATGAAATTGGGTTAGCCTGGAGGCTTTGGGCATTTAGGAATCAAGTGTAGAATTTTTTTCTAAATAATAAGTTTCATGATGCCATTTGAAGACTTAAGTGAACTTTTGAAAAAATAATAGAAGACATCATAAGAAGGAAGGGACCGCTAATATTGGGAAAGAGTAACTAACCTATCAGAAATAACTTGGCTTAACTTGTCTGTATGACAGGTTGTGGTTTAAAAAAGTCAAGATTAAATGATAAAAAAAGCTATAAAACAGATATTTCTCTGAAAACTCCAACCCATATAAAGTTTGATAGTTATTTTTTTTGGTGCCTCTTTGTTTTCTTGTTTGTCCTTTTATATATATATATATATATATATATATATATATATATATATATATGAGTTCATAGACTCTTTATATAATATATATTATATATAATATATATATTATATTATATATATATATTCCCCTCCTCCAGAAAGGTTTTAGTGCAGAGTTTTATCTGTAGATCTCATGACCAGACGCTAATGAGAAAGAGCGTAAGTCATACAGGAAAGTCAATGTCATTACTTTATCAGCATAGGTATACATCTCCATCAAGGAAGATCTTTTATAACAAAACCCTTCTGTGTAACCCGGAAGCAATTTGTTGTCAGAACAGAAGGTCTTGGGCGCCCTAGACCATTTCTTTGTCCAGGCCTTAATTGCCCTCTGAAGATGTGTGTGTTTCAAAGCTAAGTTTAGAAGAATTAGGTGGAATTTGCCAACTTTTTGCCATTCATGAAAATCTTCACCAAGAGACAATAAAATCATCTAGTTCTTTGTGTTATTCACATCGGATTTTAATAATCTTATTTAGGATATTAGACATCTCCACTTTCATAACATTTATTCATTCAACAATCATTACTATAGACTAAAAGAAAAAAAAATCCGGATTTCTGGTGCTCCTTGAAAAATCAGAAGTCTGTGCCACACGAGGTGTGGATTTCTGGGGACAGCAGGTCATCACTGTCTCTCAGGGCCTGCTGCCTTGCACAGACCTTGCTCTTCATGGGTAAGACCTGCACAGCCCATTAGAATTTAAGGCTGTCTTTGCTCATGTAGCTTTCTTAATTTGCCCAGCGTCCTGTCACAAGGCTATGAACTACTGGGTAGGTCCCTGGTTCTTCTTTATCATTTGTATGCCTGGATTTTACTTGTCCACTGAATATTTTCAATTTTATGTCTACTGAATATGTTTCAATTTTAAGTATGTCAGATACTTACTCTGACTTCAAAATAGTAAAACATTTTGAGACGTTGCCTCTAAGATGAGTGGGGCCCTCCTCAGGTGTGGCCAGTGAAAGCTCTGGCCTCCCCGCCGGGGCCTCTTCTCCGGACCATGTAGAGTGGGCTTCCTAGTTCCTCACACCGAGCAGCCTTGCTTTAAAGCACTGCTCAGATGTCCTCACTGCCAACCTGAGAACTACATAAAACAACAAAGACTTAGGTTTCTTTCTTTCTTTTTTTTTTTTTCCTTTTGTGAAAAGAAGCTCAGGCTACTGCATCTGTTAGGCCTTTGGCGACATATACATCTAATGGTTGTCCGTCAGACACAAATTCAACAGCTGTGTTACCTTCAGCCAGGAGTGCTGGCACTTAGTGGTTAGAGCAGACTAGTCAAATATCTGCACAAGACCGAGACCCTTCCCCTTAGTGCCTGCCTCCCCTTTGTGGTGATTGAAAAGAGTCCTCTGTTTTGCACTGGAGTTCGTAGACTCTTATGTTCTTTCTTTCTGGGCATCCTGAACTAAAATTACTTGCATTTCTTAAATTGATCAGAATTACCGTAAAGGCATAGTTGGTAAAGACTAACACTTTATAGAGGGAAACTTGTAGGAAAGAGATTTGTCTTAGGAACTGAGTGTAAATGACTACATGTCATTTTCTCTCCCCTATACAGTTACAGAACTCAGTCTGATTACGTAGAGTTCATCAGGGTGGAATTACATTGTGAATTTATGGATTATTCTCCTCCATGGAAACCATCTCAAAATGCAAATCTGGAGGCGGACTTCGAAAAAGTCACAAGTTTCCCTTTCCTTCCTTTCCTTTCCTTTCCTTCCCTTTCCTTTCATTTCCTTCCTTCCTTCCTTCCTTCCTTCCTTCCTTCCTCCCTCCCTCCCTCCCTCCCTCCCTCCCTTCCCCTACTTTTTCTTTTGGAACAGAAGAAGTCAAAGTTAGGTGGAGATAAATATAAACAGACCATGTGGCACATCAAGATTCCAGCTCTACTCTTGAGAAGGGTCAAAATTTTCATCAGGATATGAGGAGAGAAATGTTAGTGCAAGACTGTCTCCACAGATGGCCTTAAAATATTGCCTCCCATAAAAGCAATGTACAGCTCTCAGTTCTGCAGAAGCTAAGTCTTCATTTATGTCATCTATTCCTTTGAGTTTAAGAGCTAAGTTTGATGAAGTCATTATAGTGATTCATTTCTGGGGTTTCCATTGTGCATGGCATTAGCTGCCCGGTCACCCCCTTCACTGTGTGCCATAGGAGTGTGGCAGGTGGACATTCCCAAGCCCATCTTCTGCCAATGGGAACAACTTTCTAATTTCCTAGGAACCTTAAGATCTTGGAGATTTAGGGGAAGTCGGTGTGAAGGTGGGTGGCTCTTGATTGGAGGCTAGAGTGGGTGCTGGTAGCAAAGACTCTGCAGAGTGTCCAGGGGACAGGCATGGTGGGCCCCTCCTTCTAGAAGGTTTGGGGTTCACAGAGAGGGGATGTGGAAGCAGGAATCGCTTACAGCTCAGGGAGAGAGGCTTACAGAAGGATCCAGCATGCTGGCAGGCAATATGGATTAGTAGATGACAACTTGGAAGTCTTAGGAAAAAAGATTCTCCTTATCGTTATATAAACAGATAAGAGCAAATAAAATGATCCAACCTCATGAAACAACAAATGGTTAGCAAATAAATAAAATCCAATCAGGACCCACATTTGTTTTTCCTTTTATAAATTTATAATCTTCTCTTTTTGTCCATGCTGCAAGGGGCACGCGATGACCTTCTCTATTTTGTCTGTATTTGTTGCTCACTAAAGTTACTTCCACTCAATCTTTCCCCTCCTTTCTCATAGGTTTTGACCTAGTAAAGTGTGAGGACCCAGGAATCCCTAACTATGGCTATAGGATCCGAGACGAAGGCCACTTTACTGACACTGTGGTTCTGTACAGCTGTAACCCGGGCTATGCCATGCACGGCAGCGACACGCTGACCTGCCTCAGCGGCGACCGCAGAGTGTGGGACAAACCGCTGCCTTCCTGTGTAGGTGAGTTGGGCGGCCAGCTACCATTACGGCACAAAAGCACACCTAAGGGCAGGATCTCCAGGTGCTTCGGAAGAAGGGTGCTTCTGCTCTCTCTCCAGTTTAAGATCTTTCTTCCAAGACATGCATGTTTTTTCTGGCTTTTGCTTTATGTATGAAAGAAAGATTTCCTGTTACTATTTTACTGAGACTATGTGCACGGAATTATTATGAGAATTATAACTGCAGTGTTTCATTGTTTTATACTCTCCCCTTGAATCACATACTGGGCCGTGTCTTCCATCAGGATAACGCTGAGGAACAGGAAAGGAAGGAAATGATGGAGACAGACAATTCTGATTTTTTTTGGCCGGGGGGGGGGGGGCTTGTTTATAATACNTTTAAAATAGCTAAATCGAAACTTGTGGGGCCTGGAGTAAATCTTCTCAAGTGTCCGTGTCTCTTGCAGCTGAGTGTGGTGGCCAGATCCACGCAGCCACCTCTGGGAGGATCCTGTCTCCCGGCTACCCTGCTCCTTACGACAACAACCTCCACTGCACCTGGGTCATAGAGGCAGACCCAGGAAAGACTATCAGGTACCCATATTATTTTGGTTTTGAGGACTTTAGAATAGAGGGGTGTCATCTATATTTTGTAGTAGCGATAATACCACATCTATTATTATCCATGATTGGTCTTGACATTTCTGAGTCAAAGAAAGACACGTAAAGGTGTGCATACTTTTTTTATTAGCTCATAGGTTTACTTGGGAATTCCTTTGAGAACTGGTGTTGAGCCATCTATAAAAAAGAGAAAAATAAATGTGTCAGTTAGCTTTTGCTGCATAACAAACTGGCCCCCAAAACGTAGTTGCAAAAAACAATTATTTATCTGCCCGTGACTTTGTGTGTTGCCTGGGCAGGGCTGACCTGGGCAAGCTTGTCAGGGTAACTGATGGTCCAGAATGGCCTCACTTGGGTATGCAAACCTCAGCTGGATGGTTAGGAATGCGGGAGGCTCTTCAGACCAGACTGTGTTCCTTCAGTAAACTCTCCATGGTGGAAGGCTTCTGGCAGTAAGAGATGATAAACTTTTCAAACTTGGGCTTGCATTCATTTGCCAGCGTGCCATTTGCTAAAACAAAACACATCAGCAGGCAAGATAAACTTTGAAGAAATATACTCCATCCCCTACTAGAAAGAAAAGCAAACTCATGCTAAAAAGGGACTTGCATATAGGGATGGGGAGAATATGTGGCCATTTGTAATACATCAAAGTAAGTTTGAGGTAGACCAAGAAAGCATTTCAATCTAAAGTTACACATAAAAAGGAAAATCATTTAAAAATCAGAGGAAATTGTGCAACATTTCAAAAGAAAGTGTTGTATTTCAATAGATGGTTCTCAGTTATTACAGTAAACTTTTTATACCAATAAGTAAACCAACAAAAAGTAATCTTTTTAAAGTACTTTTCCATGTTCTAGTCAAAAGGCTGTGTCAAAAACCACAGCACATAAATCAGAGAGTAATTTCAAAATAAGTTGTTTCTTGATTATAGTTCTTGACAAACAAGAAGAGAGCAGACAGTCCTTGGCAGTGCCTTGTAAAATCGTTTTCTATCTTCATTAATTTTTCCCTTTCATTGTAGTTGTTCTGAAATATCTGTACAAAATTTATTGTTTAAAAATTCTGTCTCAACCCCACAGTCCTATTCCCTAGGTCCCTGATCCATTGTCTCCACCTGTTTGCCATTATGCCCATGAGACACTAAATGGCCAATTCAGCCTCAAATACATGAAGTTGAATCAAGTGGGAGGTCAATCCATTTGCCTCTTTATGGGGCAAATGGATGGATAGATACATTCACAAACCTGATTTTTTTGTCCTTTTTCACAAAAGGCACCCTAGCAACCTTAGTAATGTATGTAAAGCAGACTTAGACCTACCCTCCTGCGACTTTATAACTTAGTGACAGTAAAATGGAATGAAAGTCAAGGGGAGATGCATACTGTGTCCCATGACACTCTGTTCCCTTCATATGCTGTCCGTCCTCTGAAATCCACCTGCTCTCTTTCAAGTCACGACATGAACATCTTTCAGTCTAAAACTAACATGACACGGACTATTACCACTTTCAAACCCTAAGAAAAATGATTCTTATTACTTAAGAGGAACAAGAGAAGGAACCTAGATCATGTATAGAATACAATATCTTATTTTACAATAACTAATTTAAAAATAAATCTGTGTCCTTGGGGTGCCTGGGTAGCTCAGTCTGTTAAGCATCTAACTGTGGACTTTGGCTCAGGTCTTAATCTCAGGGTTCTAAGATCCTGCCCTGTGCTCAGCATGGAGGCTGCTTCTCCTTCTCCCTCCCCCAGCCTGAGCACTTGCTCTCGCTCTCTTTCTCTCACTAAAGTAAATAAATAAATAAAATCCTTTTAAAAAATAGATAAATATATTTATGGCCTTAATTAAGATAAATGATTAATTAAGTAATTATTGATCTATTGGGGAAAAATAAGGTATATTTGAGGAACAGTTTAAGATTCTGTATTCTTTATGGAAATCAATGCAGTTATTTTTCCATAAAACTAAGTATTAGTTTTTTTTTTTTTAAAGATTTTTATTTATTTATTTGACAGAGAGAGAGAGATTACAAATAGGCAGAGAGGCAGGCAGAGAAACAGAGAGAGGAGGAAGCAGGCTCCCTGCTGAGCAGAGAGCCCGATGCGGGCCTCGATCCCAGGAGGCTGAGATCATGACCTGAGCCGAAAGCAGAGGCTTTAACCCACTGAGCCACCCAGGCGCCCTAAGTATTAGTTTTTAACCTTGAATTCCTGAATGCTTGATCTGAATATTATAAAAGCTGTTGCACTAGCTTTTATTTTAAAAAATTCCAGGAATTCTTTATGATTGACAAAATAACTTTACATAAACAGGCTATATTTTCTTTTCAGAGGATTTCAAATTTTCATATTTTTTTTACAAGTTCCTTTGTGATTTGTTTCCTGAGAATTAAAATGAGCATTATTCTCCTAAATGGAACCCAAGTGATGAATTCATTCTTTGCAGGTGACTCTAATACTTCATTAACATTTTAATAAGAAAAAAGAAAGTAACGAAGAATGAGTTGAAGTAATAAAAAATGTACACCTTTTATATCATGAACTGGCTTTGACTTCCAACCACAAGTATTCTAAGGGAAAGAAAAAGACCTTGGATACTCAATCTGGTGTTCTGGGGATGCCTTCTCTTCCATCTCTTTCACGTATGAGAACTGATCTTACCAAGTTTGTGAACAGATCTTTCTGATTTAAGCCATAAAGCCCTTTCTAAATAGAAAATTAAGAAGGAAGCATCAGTATTTATAGTTCATGTGCTCAACTTTGTCTCGAAATGTTTCTGGTGATTTCTCTTCATTAAGAAAATATGTATTATATTTAGTGTGGTACTTTGGGAAAAAAAACATGCTTAAAAGTACATGAGGTATAATTTTAGGCTTAACATAGTACTAATACTCAGAAAAATAGGGTCTGGTCTTAGCTTTGATGTTTGTTGGCTAGTCAAAAAGTCTTAGTTTTTCCTCTGGTAACATAACCAATATTAACTACACTATTTACTTGATAATGAAGAATACATTGGTTATATAAACATGAGTCTAGGGATTAATTTAAGTATTAAAAAATTCTTAATATCAATGGAATTCATTATTATGCAGACTATGATTTCTTTAATGTAAATGTTTTTCACTCTCAAAGAACGAATAAGCAGCAGGATCCCAGAAATTGTAAAAGGGATGGTTTCTACACACTTCGGGGCCAATTCTTACTGGGCCTATTTTGATTTCACTGAAGCCCAGAGCAATTCCTGATTGCATATTGCTATAACTTTTTGTTCAAGGTAATAGAAGGACCCTAAATAGTTATTGTTATAGGGCGCTTGGGTCTGGAAGAGGTTTGTAATTTTAACATGTATTCTATAAAGCAGTTACCTGAGCCGAATTTAATTAAAAGTCTAATCACAAGACATTGTAGTAAATTTAGCCACATTTAGTGTTATGTGTAAACATTTCTCTCAGAGACTCCCTGGATTTCGTTGCTGAGCACAGCTATAATTTATATAATACAGGTAACGGCGCTATAAACATCTTCGGCAACCAGCATTAGAGGTCGCATGTGTATATTGTTCCTTGGTTTTAATTGCTTTTCTGCAAGTGTAATTGTCTGGAAAACTCACTTTGAAAGTATTTCTGTTTCTAATCATTCACAGGAAATTGCCTTTGGAGGTATAGTTGAGAGGATTTTTTTTTTTGGAAAACCTCATGCAGTATTAGACACTTCAGAGGTACGTCAAAAATGTACCAAGAGTGTCAGCACTGTCCCTGTGCAGACTTTTACAGGAAGTGAAATGTGGGGTGGTGGTCCTCACCTTACCTGACGTGTCTTAGAATTGCTTCCTGGCTGTGCTGGGTGATGGAAAGAGACAGAGACATCGAGCTTGGAAATCTAGGGATATTTTAATTCACTTCTGACCAGACTTCAAGACCTCCATAAGACATAGAGTCAAGAGGAAAATGGAAAGCCAGTAACCTCCATTCATTAGACACTTATGTCCAGTCTCAATGTTGAGCCTTAGAAAACATGCCAGAAACCCAAGTTGGAAGCCTTTTGAAAGCCACATTTCACTTCCTGTAAAAGTCTGTACAGGAACAGTGTTGACACTCTTGGTACATTTTTGATTTTTGATGTACCTCTGATGTTCCTAACAGTGCATGAGCTTTTCTAAAAAAAAATTCCCCTCAACTGTACCTCCAAAGGCAATCTCCTGTGAATGATTAGGAACAAAAATACTCTCAAAGGGAGCAGTTAAGCATATGGGACCAGCAACAAGACATCTGAAATTTCTCCCTTCTTATTTAGAACCCAAGAAGGTATACCTATCTTTTGGAGATAATGTGAGGAAATAACCAGCCAATAGAATTTCAGCCAACAAAAGGGGTGAGACCAGAGGCACTCCCAAACTTTCACGTCTTGGGGTGGCTTCCAGGCCTTAGTGTGGGGCCACGGGGGCAGCCACTGGGTTGAGTGTCTCTCCCCAGCCACTCAGGGGACAGGGAGTTAGGGCAGGAGAGCCGCAGGCAGTCCTCACTTTGCAGGATCCTGACACATGCGATTTCAGGTACAACTACTTAATTAACACCAGTCCTCCAACAACACAATTGAAATTCCAGTAGAAATGTGTGGACTGACTGGGAAGAATGGCATGCAGGACAGACTTCTCTTTTAGTTCCTCAGTTCCCATATCACTACACAAGTCACTGGGCACGTCACGATCCCTGGCGGAGCAGGCCTGCTCTCAACGTCGCTGGGTAGTCGGGCTCTGAGCATCTGCTCCTCAGGTCATGCACAGACAGAGACGCATCTCATGTGGCCCCCTGGTCTCCTGCGATGACCCCACTCAGCATTTCACATCAATGGATCATGAATAAGGGCATTGGCCAAGAAAAGATGAAAGTAGGGGAAAAAAGTGAAAAGTGGTAACACAGGAAGTGGAATTCGAGTTGAACATAGATGGAGTTTTGGAGGAGTTGGCAGTGGAAACCTTGGCTTCACCACGTCTTCAGAAACAAGGAGCTCCCCATAGATAGACTCTAGACCCCCCAACATCCGCCATTACTACTGTCCTTCCCGCCGTTCCGGTTCCTGCTTCTGTATTTCCCATTTCTCTTAATATCCACCTTCCTCCAGCTGGCTGTGGATTCTAATTTTCAGTATAATCTTCTCCTCTTCCTTATGTCTCCCTCCTCGGTCTCCAGTTTTTCCCCAAACAGAAAATCCGAGATGTCAGTAGAGGTCTCATAGCCTTCTTCTGGTAATTACAATAAATGTCTTCATAATAAGACTGAGAAAAAATTAGCTGCATGTGAGCCAAAGTTTTGTCATCTCTCCGTTTGTTTTTCTTCCTTTCTTGTTATCTGCCACTTCCAGTTCCTTACTTAACATGCTCATTACCTTCCTTGTTTTCATCTTCTCCCCGCTGACCTTTCCCATCTCTCAAAGGCTCTCATCGCAGGTCAGCACGCACAAGCTCCTTGACCAGAGCCGTCATACCCCCTTTGATGTGGCTCACTGTGCCTTCACAAATTTATCTCTGACTACTCGCGTACACGCTCCATGCCTAATCCCAGCCGTGCTGTGCCAGCTCCGTCTCTTGACCTCTGCTCTGCCCACTTATTCCTTGTTGCCTCATCTCCACATCCTTCCCATCTATTAGGACCCAGTTAAAATGTCAACTCCTCAACAAAACTTGCATTCTTAGGATCCCGTCTAACAATAACCTATTTTCTTCTCTGAACTCAGCATTCCTGTCCTACAGCAACCTTCCTTCTAAACAGATCGTCTGTGTTAATGTCATCCCCATGTATCCACATGTGGAAGGTGAAACTTCACATCACAAGCTTCTCTCTGACCCACACTCATGTGATCTCACATCTCCTTCATTCGGTGACAGAAGCTCCCAGATAGTGCTTGCTCACGCACCACGGCAGCAGCGCCCCTTGTCCAGACCCGTGCAAGGCATGGGGCCTGTTAACTGAGCAGCCTACGAGGGCTTTCGCTCTTCCACTGTTCTCATTCTAGGGAACATGTTTTATTTTCTTTATTAACAACGTTAATTGATTATGGCTGAAAAATGAAGACATGCAGAGACATTTTGAAAATTGTAAATGAAAAAGACTCCCATTATCCCTATAACATACATGATTGCTGGCACATGGACATATATCTAACATGTAACTAAGCATATTCTCTAGTGTGAGTTCTTGTTAGTGATTTATGTTATTTCTAATTTTCTTTTTTTTAATTTTATTATTTGCCCCAGGGGTACAGGTCTGTGAATCATCAGGCTTACACCTTTCACAGCACTCACCATAGCACAAACCCTCCCCAATGTCCATCACCCAGCCACCCTATCCCTCCCCTCTCACCCCCCAGTAACCCTCAGTTTGTTTCATGAGATTAAGAGTCTCTTATGGTTCGTCTCTAATTTTCAATATTATATATAATCATATGCCAAGTAGTATTGCAAGTAAATCTTTGTTTTTATTTGTAATTAATACCGCAGAATAAACAACCACAGAAGTTTTTGCTCGGTCAAATGGTGGAAACATTTTTACATATTTCATTCATTATGAATCTTTTTATGATATAAAACTGATCATTTCACTTGCCCACGTAAAAAATTATTTTGTCTGCTTATTATATGTGGAAAAAATTAAAGCCCATTGACATACTATTCAAAGTATCTATTTTTCCCTTATTTTTGAAATACTAGAAAAGTGTTCCAGAAAAATAAAAAGCCTAAAAAGTAGTTTGCTGTCTTCCTAGATGTGAAACATAACTACGGTTTAAGATTTGATATATATTTCTGTACTTAATGCAAACATGAATATATAAATTTTTATTTATTCATTTATCTACTTCTTGAATTATTTTTACAAAAATCGTATCATGTCACATATTTTTCCGAGCATTTTTTCAGTTAATAAATGTAGTTGAAGTTTTAGGTCCTTACTTGTAATTCCACCTTTTTCTATCATGTCATTGCATAATATTCCATTGCCTGAATGTACCAGCATTTGTTTAAACCATAACCTGTCAGATATTTGGGTTATTTTCAGTTTTTCCCTGTTATCAGCCATGTTGTGTGTACACATTTAAGTTTTTATGGCCATTGCAAAATTGTTTTTAAAAAAGAGTGGATATTGCCTCCAACAGTGTATGAAAAGGAAGTCTCCACATTTTCACCAAAACCCAACAAGGCCTTTTAATCTTTGTCAATTTGGCAGGCAAGAAAAAAGTCTCTACAACGTTTTATTTGTTATATTTACTTGCAGCTTTTATTTTTTGACATTTTTGACATATTTATGTATTTACTTGTTTGCTCATTTCTCTCTCTCTGCCTTTCCCTGAATTTCCTTCCTTATTTCTCTCTGCCTGACGAGACCCCTCTGAGACATCTTGAGGCAGACTTGGACACCTGTCCTTCTGCGCTGACCTAAAGCTTTATTCATAATGTTGACACTTGTGATTCTGTGCCTTGCTATGTGTATGGCTTTTTTGTTTTCTCATGTGCCTGTTTGTGAAATAAGTGTGAGTTCTTTAGGAAGGATAGTATATTTTATTTGATTTTTAAATATTCCCTACCTAGTGCTATAGTGTCTGGCATATTGACTTTTAGTATTTCTTTTATTTTAAGTGACTCTTAATTCATTTGTACTTAAATTTTGTTATATTGTATTTATTGTTGGAGTCACAAGACAGTTTCCAAATTGGCAGATTTCACAGCACCAAGCTACATGAGTGCTTGTTTGTCTGTGGAAGCTTCTCATTAATATACATGCCTAAAAGAACACAGGCTATCAGTGTATGGCTTGTTCACAAAATAACATCCTGTATAACTAGGAACCAGATCAAGAACTAGAGGCTCACCAAGACACAACATGTGCCCTTTGAGCTCCACTGACTGAATCATTCATTCTCAAGGATGATCACTGTAGCCTTCAGATGAGTCCTGCCTAATTTGAACATTATATAAAATGGAACAATGCAGTGGGATTGGTATTGCATCTTCATTCTTCAAACTTCACTCCCACTGATATAGCTAGATTATTCCATTGCATGAATACACCGCAGCTTATTTATTTATCCTTGATGTCAGTAAACGTGTGGATCGTTTTTCTCTGGTTTGGGTTGTCATGTTCAATATGGTTTTATGTATTATTTGGTGAATGCATGCATGTTTTTCTTTTGGATGCAACCTAGGTCTAGAATATCTGTGTAATGGTGAGTCCTATACTCAGCCTTGGTAGATTCTACCAAATGATCTTCCAAAGTGGTCATACCTGCTCCATCACCATGTAGATAAGATTTCCAGGTTCTCCACCTTCCAACTACACTTGGCATTGACTATCTTTTTCATTTTAGTCATTCTGGTGGGTATGTAGGAGTTTTAATTTGCATTTCTCTGATAAAGTTTTAATTTCATTCTCTGATTGGCCTTGGAATGTCTTCTTTTATGAATTGCCAGTTGAAGCCTCTTACCCTTTTTGTTTTCCTGTACAAGATTGCCTCTTTTACTTATTGATGTGTATATAGTTTTTATATATCCTGAATGCAATTATTTGCTAATTATATATTTTTTTAATTTATTTTATTTTTTTAAGATTTTATTTATTTATTTGACAGAGAGAGAGAGATCACTAGGCAGAGAAGCAGGCAGAGAGAGAGGGGGAAGCAGACTCTCCTCTCAGCAGAGAGCCTAATGCGGGGCTCGATCCCAGGACCCTGGGATCATGACCTGAGCTGAAGACAGAGGCTTAACCCACTGAGCCACCCAGGTCCCCTATCTAATTATATGTTTAACACTTACCCTTATACTCTATGGTCAGTTTTTTGATATCATAATATCTTTTGATAAACACAGGTTTTTAATTTCCATATGTCAAATTTATTTTTTATTCATTTTTCTTTTATAGTTAGTGGACTTCTTACTTACATTTAAATTGTGTTATGTCAAATGTTTTTTGGGGTTGTTAGTATTTGGGGATCCAGATTCAGAAATTCTGCATCTCTAAAGTTATAAAAATATTATTTTAGTTTTTTTTGCAGATTTATTTTACCTTCCACATTTATGTCTCTATTTCATCTGGAATTGATTTTTGTGTATATATGTAGAATATTCAGGTATTTTACTATTGCTGTTGTCATTAGTGAAATTAAATTGGCCATTTGTTAAAAGTCAATCTTTCTTCATTGCATGTTACAATGCAATCTTTATCATAAATCAGATCTATATAGATATAGAGATATGTAGACATTTTTCTATCTTAATTACTTTATTATTTATAATAAGTCTTGATAACCAGTACCATAATCCTCCATCTTTGTTCTTGGTAATATAGATTGCTGTGACTATTCCTGTCCTTTTGCATTTCCATATTTAGTTTAGAAATATTTGTTACATTCTACAAAATAAATTTGTAGGACTTGTTCAGAATCCATGGATCAATTCAGGGAAAATTTAAATCATTTACAGTGCTGAATTGTCTGATCCCTAACATGGTGTTTGGAATATTTACTTAGATCTTATATAACTTGTTTTGGTAATGCTTTGCAGTCTTCTGCATGGAGGTCTTGCAGATCTTTTGTTAGAATTATTCCTACCTACAGGATTTTTTAATGGCTGCTATGAAAACAAATTATATTTTTATATTTTTCTTTTAAAAATTCTCTTATTAATTCTAAGAGTTTGTGGGTTTTCAGGTTTTCTCTATGCATACAGTCATGTTATCTACAATAAGAGTTTTTTTCTTTTTCCCAAGTCTTATGCTTTTGCTTGTCTTATTGCAATGGTTACAATCTCCAAATAATGATAATTAGAAGTAGTGATAGTGAACCTCAGTGTTCTATTCCCAGTCATAGGGACCAAAACTCTTAACTGTTCTTCAGTAAATATATTTTAATTATACAAAAAAACCCCACAAAAACATAATAGAAAAAATAATAAATATTAAATGTTACCATCTAAAGTTATAAAATTCACATAAAATCTGTAGGGAAATTATTTAATTTAAATAATAAATAAATAATAATTTATTATTAAATAAGTAAATAAAATTATTTATACAAGATGATTAAAAATCATAACATTTCATACTAATTTTTTTCATTTAGCTATATTTTATAGGTAGGTAGGTAGATATATCAATATTTACTGAACTTTTAATTCCTTTGTTGTTGAGCATTTATCTTATTTTCAATTTATCACCAGTTTAAAAATATTTTGATAAATATAAGATGTATATTTCTGTATGTTTGTCTATATTGAGCTCCTGGAGTCAATTTTGATAATCAGTATTTTCTAGAAAATAGTTTTACACAGAGTTCAAAATGTATTGCTGGATTTATATACAGAGACATTACTTATATTAGTTTCCTCCTTTTCTTCTTTTCTTCAGCAGTTTTTTTTTTAATTTTTATCAAAAAGTACTACAAGCAAGTGCTACAAGCACAAAGTATAAAAGCAATTCTATAGCGGAAAGTTACATAAGTAGCTCATAATTCTACAATGATAGTTATTCCCTACATCACCTTAAATTCTGGAATTGATAAGACAAGGTGAATTTTGCAGTTAATAAGACTAATGTGTTCCGAGTAGCATTAGTGGAAATTAGTGAACACCTAGACACATTCTAGTAAAACTGAAAGACACCAAAGGCAAGGAGATCTAACAAGCAGGCAAAGAAAGACAGGCGTATATTAATTAACCTGATAAAAGACATCTTAGCAATACAGACTAAAAGGAGATCTTTGAAGAACTAAAGGAAAATAACCATTGATCTGGAATTCTTTACTCAAACTATCATTCCTTACTAAAGCTACCTGTTACGCAGTTATTAACACAAAAAATAGGACTATATTTTGTTTAGGGGTATATATTCACCAGGAATCTATGATAGGAGCTTTCATTCAGCTAAGAACATAATTTAATACACACATGACTAAATTATATGGAGACTTTGGTGATTGCACAGTATACTACTTATAACTCTTTATGATCCATAGATCAAACAGATAACAAATTAGTAAGCTTGTAGAAGCTATGCAATTGAACTATGCAATTACTGGACTTACTTTTATAAGATATTCAATCTCCAATTAGAACCTGCACATTCTGTTCAAGTAAATATGAAACATACATAAACATGATCACATACTAGGAGCAAACTGTAGAAAAACACAGAGAATCACTATCTTTTATATCCCCTATACTGACCAAAATGTGACAGAAATATAAATCTATAGCAAAAGATTAATGTTGGGGAGGAAAACACTCCCCTTCTTCCTTCGTACCTTCTTGGGCTGTTCTAATAATGAAACTGACATAAGGCAGATGAACAGGAGAAAAACCAAATTTAATTTACATGTACAGAAACCCCACTGGAAATGTGAGACTCGAAGAACTGACTAGACCAGGCAGTTTTTACAGCTTTTATACAAGGAGATAAGAAATCCTTGAAGAGGGCGCCTGGGTGGCTCAGTGGGTTAAAGCCTCTGCCTTTGGCTCAGGTCATGATCTCAGCGTCGTGGGATCGAGGCCCACATCGGGCTCTCTGCTCAGCGGGGAACCTGCTTCCTCCTCTCTCTCTGCCTGCCTCTCTGCCTACTTGTAATCTCTCTCTCTCTCTGTGTCAAATAAATAAATAAAATCTTTAAAAAAAAAAAAAGAAATCCTTGAAGAACTGACAAGACAAAGAAGTTTAGACTTGGGGTAAAATGTTAGTGAGGAAGTCACAAGTCTGACTGCACAGCCTGGTTGTGCCCTCAATTCCCTGTCCGTGGTCGGAAGGATGTCTCTCTTCGGTACAGGAGGGTACGTTTCACAGCGGACATTTATCTCCTGCTTCTAGGGTCACGAGGTGTCCGAGGGTCAGCTGTTTCTTAAGTAAGTTGATTTCAAAATAATCAATATTCCAATGTGGTATATTTGGAGTTGGCAGATTCTGCTCCCCTTCAGTAAGAAAACACGCCCTCCATTTTGAAAATCAAAAAAAAATACATGATTAGTAATTTCATACTTAATTTATAGCTCTGCATGCATGTATTAGAAAAATACAAGAACCTGGAAATCAACAAGTTTCTAGCTAATGGTGCTTACAAAATAGTATCAGAGTAAATTCAAAGAAGTAGAAACAGAAAAACAACAAGTAATATGAAAGAAATTAATGAAAGAAGCAATAGAAGGAATTAACAAACCCACAAACTGGCTTTTGAAAAGATATCATTGAATAGACCAATAACTAAAGTGATTTATTAAGATAAAATATAGGAGGTCCAAATAACTAACATTAGGAATGGAAATAAAAAATATACCCACATGGTACAGATGAGGTTTTAGAAAATATAAGAAAATGATAGGTTATATTATATCAATATATTAAAAAAATTTCCAGTCAAAAGAAAAAAATATGAGACAATAGTTTGAATCATTTAATGAGGCCAAAATAACCTCGGTGTCAAAGGGCAAGCAAAGTACAAGAAATAAAAATTAAGAGCTGAACTCTGTAATTCATTCTATTATTTTAAAAAATAAGTCTATGGTCTTATAAATAGATATAGAAAAAATAATTTAACAGAATTTAATACTTTTAAAAGATTTTATTAATTTGAGACAGAGAGAGAGCACGAGTAGGGTGGAAGGGCAGAGGGAGACGGAGAAGCAGGCTTTCCACTGAGCAGGGAGCCGCATGTGGGCTCGACCCCAGGACCCTGAGCTGAAGGCAGACACTTAAGTGACTGAGCCACTCTGGCCTCCCTAGAATCTAATTTTCATGATCAACTACATAGCAAAGTAAAACAGAAACCCTCCTACCATGGTAAGCAGTAGCGATTTTTCTTAAAATGATAAAGGTTTATAATGAAATCTTTGGCAAAAAATGTAATATAATAAATATAATAATATAATATAATAACAATGACAAAAGAGATAGCACAGTGCAAATGTGGGAAACTTGTATGTTCAGGTAATTCAAAGCCTGTGTCTCTCCTTTTCTTCCCCTATGTCCTTTGACAATCTCACCTAGTCTTGTGGTCTAACACCATTATGTACTGAGGACACACACATTTATTATTTCCATCCAGACTTTTTTTCTAAAACTCACAGTTCAGTTTTCTAAAACTCTCTCCTGACCGTCACAACTCCGTGCCCGTTACGCATCTTGAACCCAACACATGCAAAGGCCCTCCTCTGGTCTCCCCATCCCACAAAACCATTCCCACCTATTTTTTCTCAACTCACTTGATGGCAACTCTGCCTTTGTAGTTTTTTAAGAAGGAAACCCGGAGTAGCCGTGATTTCTCTCTTTCCCATATGTGCCTCATCTGCTCCCCGTCCTACCTGCAGAATGTGCCCAGAATTGGACCTCCACTCAGAATCTCCACTGTCAGCTTGCGTCACCCCATTGAATACTGCCATCCTTCCCTTCAGCCCTGGATGGCACAGCCGTGCTCCTGATTCTGCTTTGCCTTCTGCTCTCTCCACGTGTGTTGACCACCCACGGACATACAGTCCGCCTCCCTCCTGTGAGGAGTCATGGTTGCAGGTTATCGCCTGGCTCCTCCCATCACCATGTCAGCGCCCTGACGGCAGGTTCTCTCTTTCATTCTCTGATGTGTCCAAAATTTCAGGAAGAGTGCTGGGTACCCAGCTGGTGATCAATACATATTTGTTGAAATGCTGAACTACGTCGAAGGAGGGATGCCTTAGAGACACAAAAATATGTTCTGCCTCATGAGAAATCAGGGAAATGCAATCTACACGGGCTACCATTCCTCAACCTTCTGATGATCTATGTTTCCAGCCCCTAGAGTTGGATAATGTCAGATATTGATAAAAATGGGACAGAAGGTATGTGTACACTATTATGAGACTACCTACCTTCAGGCACTGGGCAGAATAGCTTTCAGATTGGTTCTGAGCCTGGAAAGACCCCGGGTGAGTCCCCAGGGCTGTTTCCTGAAGCACCGTTGCTGTGGCTAAGATGTGCAAATGGGAGTCCCTTTGGGGCAGCCCAGCAGAGAGCATAGACTGTGTTGTACACAAACTCATGTGAGCCTGTGTGCCCACTATACCTCAACAAAAACAAATACACACACACAGACACACAGACACACAGACACACTAAATAAATAAAACGCAGCAGCAAACTCATTTTTAGTAGACGACTAGAAAAATAAAGCATTTATGCATGCTGGCGAAGCGGACGAACAAAACCTACATTTTTCAGGATAGAGAGAGGGCTTTCACAAAATGCTGACTGTAAAAAAGCAACTTGTAGGGACACCAAGATGACATCTCTTTTGCAATTGGTGTGAAATGTGCAAATTAGGGCCCTATATGCCCCGGGAATATATACGCACAGCACAGCGATGAAAATTACCAAAATGTAAACGGACCATGATCCGTGAACGTGTCAGAACGTGGACTGAGGGGAAGAATGGATGAATAAGGGGAAGGAAGGGCAGTGGGGCTGTATCCATCAGACTGTATTTTTAAAGATCTGAAGCACGTTGGGCAACACGTGAACGTGGGTGGTGGTGGGCAGAGTGCTACCTTTTGTACTTTGCTCTAAAAAATCTTTCATATGAAACGTCTTAAAAATATGCCACATGGTGCATACTTTCTGCAAGTTGAGAAAGATACTTTCTTTGACTATATAATATGCACAGAAGAAATTATCAGGGTTCGTGTCCTGCTTTCCTTATGTCACTTATGATGATTTTTATCATCTCCCTGACGATTTTGTGGAACAAGCAGGGAAGGAGAAACTAGAAAGCGAGGCAGCCAGGGGGTGCTGGTCTGTGTTGGCGTGGTGACTGAGCTCCCCGCACCTCTGCTTGCGTCGCCCCAGACCCCAGCCCCGCCGCTGCCTCCAGGAGCGAACTTTCCAGATCCAGAGATGTTTATGTTGCTCTGGAAAGGATTTCTACATCTGATCTAAGTGTATTAAAATGTTATCAAGAAAGGAGTTCCTAGGACACATTTCTGCCTTTGTGTTGGTATTGCAAATAATGTATCTTTCTGAAAGTACACTTGATAGAAAGAAACATAGTGGCGGATTGGATAGTAAAGATACAAGAACAGTATCCTGTGCAGGAACATCTTTGCCGGTCGGTGTCACTGGGCTCGCATGCTGCCACCTAGTGGGGCATTTCAGGAACCACATGGGCGCCCCGCATAAATCTATGGCTTAAAGCAAAGTGATGTCAAACTTACCTTCGATTTGGGAGCCTGAGTACATTTTGAATCATAAAAAGAATGGGCTGTTTCAAAAGGAAATGTTTTGGTCCTTAAATACATAGCTCAGCGCAGAGCTTGGCCAGCTCCGTGACCTGCACCCGCAGAAGTAATTCTCGTCTGCACCAGGGGATGCCTGTCTCCGAGGCTCGGTCACCTCCCCCGTCATGGTCAGGAGACCAAGGCACGTTTCGGTGGGGCTGGGACCAAGGTGATGAGCGCGTGTGTGTTCGCGTTGGTGCGCAGGGGCTCGGGTGGCGCGGGAAGGCCTCTTGGGAGTAAGTGTGCCGCCGTGCTCTCTCCACAGCCTGCACTTCATTGTGTTCGACACGGAGACGGCCCACGACATCCTGAAGGTGTGGGACGGCCCGCTGGACAGCGACATCCTGCTTAAGGAGTGGAGCGGCTCCCTGCTCCCCGAGGACATCCACAGCACCTTCAGCTCGCTCACCCTGCAGTTCGACAGCGACTTCTTCATCAGCAAGTCTGGCTTCTCCATCCAGTTCTCAAGTAGGTGCTGGCCGCCTTCTCGTGTGTCTGCGGGCGCCGGGGTGCCTCGCGTCAGGACCCGCTGTGTGTTCTTAGGCCTCCCCCTTCGTGGAGGTCATTTCTGTTGAGGATAAGAATGTGACCTTGGGAAAATGCACATCGAGAGAAAGGCTGGTTGTGGACATGCTATCCGTGATCAGGTAGAGAGAGGCAATGCATCTCCTTAGTTATAGGAAAACAGAGACATATCATTTTATTTTATTTTTTTAAAGATTTTATTTATTTGACAGAGAGACAGAGATCACAAGTAGGCAGACAGGCAGGCAGAGAGAGGAGGAAGCAGGCTCCCTGCCGAGCAGAGAGCCCGATACGGGACTCGATCCCAGGACCCTGAGATCATGACCTGAGCCGAAGGCAGAGGCTTTAACCCACTGAGCCACCCAGGCGCCCGAGACATATCATTTTAAAGGCTTCAGTTAACCAGCAGAATGGGGACGCAAGACAGATGTCAGTCTCCACCTGAATGTGAGGTTTGTCTCTGGTGGCCCCTTATACCTACACTAACGCCAGGCTCCCTAATTACCCCACTCTGTGCTGTGAAGTCTCCATGCATTGGCGCTGCTGATCAGCCCCACGGACGGGGTACTGTTTACTGTCCTGCAGAGAAGTGCCCTGCATTCCCTCCTCCTTTGGGCCAAGGTTTCAAGTAGTTCACAGGACCGAGTAATCCCTGCAGGATTCCCCACAGGACCTCTCATTTGCACATCGGAGCTCGTACCCCCTGAAGGAGAGGTTCCACCTTTGGTGTCTGGCTCATTTTTTTTAATGAGCAGTTTCCCAAGAAGAAAGGAGTGCGGTGTTTCTTGGATGCTCACCCTCTGAGTTCCCTTCACGTTGCACCACATAAAGGTGTCATATAATCTGGTGGTACGCAGGGTCAGCCACGGTCATAAAACAGGCGAAATTTGCACATAAACACATTCCCACTCAACTATCTCTTGGCAGGTCACTGGTGAACCATATTTAGGATTTACATAAGGAAATGGACTTAGCTCAGTTTAATGCTTTAAATGGTTGCTAATAAAAGTGAAATTATCATCTGCACAGTTTTTTATCTCTAGTTTCACTATGCTTCCAGCACAGTAATTTGCAAAAATGTGCTAAATTTTTCACTGGTCTATTGTAAAAATATTTGAGCTGCGTTTATTCCAGCTAACCTGGTTTGGGGGAAACATTCCTTTATTCCAAGATTTTTGCTCTTTTTATCTTCAGAAATGGTGGTGAGTAGATGGTAGATGTGTGACTTACTGCCCTTATTTGGCAAAACAAAAAAGTTGGCAACACAATGAGGTCATGTTTGCTTTTCTCTCCTACCCATTTTCTGTCCTTTCCTGGCCTGTTTTATTTTTGGCTTTTGTTGTTGTTGTTTATTATTTGCTGCAGGGGTACAGGTCCGTGAATCATCAGGCTTACACCTTTCACAGCACTCACCATTGCACAGACCCTCCCCAATGTCCATAACCCATCCACCCTATCCCTACCCTCCCACCCCCCAGTAACCCTCAGTTTGTTTCGTGAGATTAGGAGTCTCTTACGGTTTGTCTCCTTCCCCATCCCATCTTGTTTCCTGGCCTATTTTAAATAGCTAATTATTTAGAGCAGGTTTAGGTTCACAGCAAAATTGCAAGGAAGGCACAGGGCTTCCCATGTGCCCCCCCCCGCCACGATGATTGTTGGTGACGTGTCATCATCACCGGAGCCAGAGTTCACACGGGCTCACTCTTGGCAGTTGACATTCTGTGTCATTCTGTACATTAGAAAAATGTGTAACAACATGTGTCCACCATTATGGTGTCACGCAGAGTAGTTTCACTGCCTAAAAATCCTGTGTTCTGACTATTTGTCCCTCCCCTGTGCCCTCAACCCCTGACAATCACAGATCCACTTACCGTCTCCAGAGCTTTGCTTTTCCCGGAGTGTCACATACTATGTAGCTTTTTCAGACTGGCTTCTCTTACTTGGTGATATGCTTTTAAGGTTCTTCCATGTCTTTTCACCTCTTTTTAGTGATGGATAACTCATTTATTTTTAGGGATGGAAAATATTTCATTGTCCAGTTGGACCACAGTTTATTTATTCATTCACCTACTGAAGGGCGTCTTGGTTACTTACAGGTTTTGGCCATTGTGAATAAAGTGGCTATAAACATCCTCGTGCAGGATGTTTTGTGGATGTAAGTTTTCAATTCATTTGGGCAAATACATAGGATCATGACTGCTGGATCGTAGAGTAATGGGGTGTGTACTTTTGTTACTGGCCTTTTTAAAATTTTCCCTAAATTAAATTCTTCTAGAATCCAGAAACCACTTATTTTTCTATGGTCCTTCATGATTTCCCTCTCTTCAAAAGACAAATTCCTAGTTTGTTTGGTTTTTTTAAAGATTTTATTTATTTATTTGACAGATATAGAGAGATCACAAGTAGGCAGAGAGGCAGGCAGAGAGAGAGGAGGAAGCAGGCTCCCCGCTGACCAGAGAGCCTAATGTGGGGCTCAATCCCAGGACCCTGAGACCATGACCTAAGGCAGAGGCTTTAACCCACTGAGCCACCCAGGCACCCTTTTTTTTTTAAGCCCCTTTATTTCAGTTATTTGAGAATCATAGATGTTTTGATTTTCCTCATAGGATTAATACATTGATATTTAGGAAGTGATCAACATGAACACGTCCATTAAAATTCCTACAGAAATGAAACTTGCTTATTTTTTTAATTCGGTATTCCAAATGTTCCAGCTTGAACCATATGAAATTGTAATTTTTGTAGATAAAAATGTTTGACAGTTGGCAATTTCATAAGGTTTGACAAGACCTTGCACAATAACTTTCTGCCACTTCCATCTAATAAGTCCGAGAGTCTGGCATGCTTTGGAAAATTCCACGTTACGGGCAAAAACATACTGCTGACTCTGAAACTCTTTTGTGAATGGATTTCTGCAAGATTGTCTTTAAAACTTTATGAAAAGGGGGAAAAACAAGAAATAGAAAATTTGTTTGGCATAGTTTAGAAAAATTTAACCTGGACCCTAAATAAGGAAATACGGGTTTCTATCTTAGCCTCTAAAGATTTGTGACTGACCTTCTATCTCTGCCCTTATTACCTTATTTGTGAATTGAAGACACCGCACCAATTTCTAAGAATATTTTCATTTCTAAAACTCTATATTCTGTGTTGAACATTTTCCTTTTGCCTTTTACGATGATTGTTTTCCATTCCTCAAGCTACTCTCTGACCCTAGAAGTGAACTAGGTCTTCTGCACTGTTGGGACTCATCCAGTGGGAGCTCTGGCAGCACATGAGGGAGACAGGGAGCAGAGTGGGGTCGTGGTTCCCTCCCCGCCGGTTTCCCTCGTGGTGGCTCCGTCCCTCAGTTAGAGCTCAGTGCTTTTCTCAAGAAGCCATGTCCGTCCATGTCCAGTACCCACACTTCTAGCTGGGACTAACCTTTTAAAGAAATCCTCTCTAATTTTCCTTAGAAGTGTGTTGTATGTTTTGTGTTGGATCCTAAATAACGCGATTCTATAAGCAACCTCCGCAAGCACATGAAATGGTCAAGAGTGCGCTCCGCTCTCCCAATTATGAACACAAATCCCGTTTCTCATTTTTCTAAGTGAAATTATATCCAGTTCAAGCTCCCACGCATGAAGGTAGATGGGAAGCCCGATGTCAGCTGACTTCACAGAGCTCCCTCCCAATTTTGGAGTGTGTGGGAAGCAAAGATGTGTTCCACGGGGTGAGTGAGGGAGGACCAGGTCCTCTCTGCTCTTGGTCGTCACCTCTACTCTTGCCTCCCCACGTGGTCCTGGTCTGTTTGGATGCCATTGCTCTTGGCAGCCACACTGATCTGTCTCACGTGGGCTCTATCTGTTAGACTACGGGCTGGAACAGGGACAGCTGTCCTACCATCTCCACAGCCAAGATGCTCCGTGAACTGCAAGGCAAAGTCTGCCACTTCCGGGACCCCAGTGGGAGTGGGACCCTGGGACACGAGGCTCTGTGTCTCTGAGCACCTGATGAAAAGTTGACTCTTAAGTCTAGGGTTACTAACTTGACAGAGTTTGCCCAGGACTTGCCTGACTTCAGCAAAGAAGTTTCCTGAAACACTTTAGTCAGATTATGAAACAGATACTCCCATGTTCCAGGAACTGCTTTCAGCCCCAGCAAATTGGGACAACCGGTCACCCTACCCACACCCATGACCAACATGCCGCAGTCCATCTCTGCAGTTCCAGAACCTTCCTTTCTTCACTGGAGGCTCCAGCAAGAAAACGAATTCAAGCTGGAGTCTTTCCAAACCAAAGGCTTAGTCTCTTCAAAATCTGCAAAAGAGCTTATCCCTCCAGACCAAAAGGCCTTTGCTCCTCTTCTCTAAGGGAGAGGAAGGAAAAGCCATGTATGTGTGTCTATGATCTTAAGACAGCAAAAAAAAAAAAAAAAAAAAAAAAAAAAAAAAAAAAAAGTAAAAGAAGAAAGAAAACCTACTTTATGTATGTTAGATTGTTTTACGATTCATAAGTTAAGCTAACGTTAAAATTTGAAGTATTAGCACGACCCTGTGAGTTCAAAATAAAATTCAAAATGATGGAACTGAAAAAGAATGTTTTCCTCATGTAATTGATATTTCAAGCATGACCACTGTTGCCAGGCAAAAGTGCTGTTTATTCAATAGTATTAAATTAGAGTTTTCTTGGTAAACCATTTTAACTCAACAGCATGCCAATAATATGTGAGCTAAGAATTATAGGTGTCGCTGAATTATTGGAGGGAAAATGCTTATTTGGACATTGGTTTTCTTAGAGACATTTGAATCATCAGATTTTAAATTAATTTGAAGCACAAGAATTGGACATCAATGCTGCTGCACCTCGCAGGCATGTAACTGCATAGTAAGTTGGAGCTTTGTAATTTTATTTGACTGAATCCCTGTCCCCACTAGACCTTCGTCAACTGCTCCAGGCCTCCCTTTCTCTCTCAGTCCTCCTGAGTCCAGTGGCCACTCTACTGCAGCCTTCTTTGCTGTTTTTCCTCTTCCTTCTCCCAAACTGTGAAGGCTGGTTGTCGCCAGGGTGACATCTGTCTGCTTCCTCTCTACCAACATTCACTCCTCAGGTCTTATCAGCCAGCCTCCCGAAACCTCTCCCCAGAACGTGCACTGTCTGCTTGGCATGCCCTCTGCTTCGATGCGGAGATGCGGAGCAGGCAACCAGACACGTGACGCTCGACCACACTTCTAATCCACTCCATTCCTGAGCCTGATGTTCTTGAAGCCTTTCCTGTCATAGCAAATGTCAGCTCCATCCTGAGAGTTGCTCAGGGAAAAGCCTTTGTTTTTATAAATCTCTTTGTTTCACACCCCACATATCGTCCAGCAACAAATTCAGTAGGGTCTGTATTCAAAACCCCAATTCCAACCAATTCTCTCAACCTGTACTCCTACCGCCTTGGTCTAAGTCATCTGGGATTGGGCTGAGTTATCATGGTTTATGAACTGGCTGCTTCTCTCCTGTCCTTGCCCATGTACTAATTTACCTGAGCACAGGAAGCAGGGTGCGTCTTTAGTGGGGCAACCCAGACACCTCACTTCTGGCCAGAACGCTCCACCGTCATCCCATCCCAGCAAGACACGTTTCTGATTCTTCCTATTGCCAAAATAAAGACTCTAACATCTATGCATACTTCCCCTAATCCACATTTTCTGTATCACCCGCAATCACTGCCCTCCATCCTGGCAAACCCTCGTAACGGACACTCTGGCGGTCACCAGCCCTCTCTGGGTGTGCCGCACGTACACAGTGTGTGTTCATTTTACACGCTTGCATACAGACCCTTTCCCTTCTGCTGGCTTAGTGAACCCCCGTGTAGCCACAGCCACCTTCTAAGATTGCTGTAGCAGAATGAGTCATTTGTCACTTGACAGTGTCCCAGTCTAACGCCCATAGATCTGTTACAGTGCTCACAGTGAGTCCTCTGTTTGCAGTCACCAGACTACGTTCTGGGAGGGCAGACTGTGTTTGTATTTCTGCAACATGATGGATAATTAGTGGCTAAAAAGTATTTGCTAATTGAATATGCTTGAAAATATTAGGATGATTTTGATTGCTTGGCAAACACTACGTGCCATCTACAGGAAATGATGTCTTTTGCATTAACTTTAGCTCCATTCAAAACTTCTAATAGAAGATAATAATAATAAATATTTAAATGCTAATTTAAATATTAAGATTCTTTCACTTCTGGATTTATTTTTACCCCATGCTGACAGTTAAGATAAATTATCTTCTTCTAATGTTTATTATCGGGAGTTTAGTGGCCAATATAGACTACATTTTGACTAGACAAGAACACATTATACAGATGCAGTAAAAGTTAGGCATCTTTGTTGACCATTTACATTTTATAATTATTTAGACATTTATTTATCCTTGATTCCTTAGTATCTTGGTGCCATTTGGAAACCAGACAGGACATTTTTATTTTATAAAGCTTATTACCCATTTTTATAAAGCTTAATACCCATTTTTAAAATGAATATGGCTTAATCTATCATTTGGTAAATTTTGTTATTTAATCAAAACATCATTTTTTCCCTGCACTAAAATAATCTTGGGCCAGGGTCTGTTGTCTACTGAGGGTATGGGAAAAGTCATTGGTTATTCTCAACTCTGCAAGTCTGCGTGGGTTTAATGGCTACTGATGGAGTAGGGGATGGATCACACGCTCCCCTCTGTGTGTGTTTACTTCACTTTACCGTAAGACAAGGTTTTCTGCGCTAGGAAATGAACTGTTGATGCTCACAAGATATGCAAACCCCATTAAAGGCCCCTTGTCCTGCCAGTCGGCACAGCATGTAAACATGAGAACATGCACTGACTACTGTAATTATGCTAATTGTAATCAGCCTAACACTTTTCATTAAAGCTTAATTACCATTTAATCATGCATAAAATGCAAGAAAATGGAGTTCAGCACACAAAACTGACCTTTACTCTGGGGGTTAAATAAACTTCCAGCCAGCCTTCTGTGGTCCGGACGGTCAGCATTTCTGTCTTTGGGAACACAGCTCTAGAGCCACCCACTTGGCATCTCAGATTTTCCAAGATTGATTGCTTCGTAAATCGCGGCTGTAACTTAGTGGCTACATGACATCTCTTCCTAACTTGCTTTATTGAAAGATAATTTAATAGGTACAGTTTTATGTTAAAAAAACTCATTTGTGGGCGCCTGGGTGGCTCAGTGGGTTAAAGCCTCTGCTTTCGGCTCAGGTCATGATCTCAGCGTCCTGAGATCGAGGCCCACATCGGGCTCCCTGCTCAGCAGGGAGCCTGCTTCCTCCTCTCTCTGTCTCTCTGCCTGCCTCTCTGCCTACTTGTACTCTCTCTCTCTCTGTGTCAAATAAAATAAATAAAATCTTTAAAAAAAAAAAAACAAAAAANTAAAAAAACTCATTTGTTGTTTATAATGGGAGAGGCCATTGGGGTTGCCAGGTGCTGACCAGTGTGGACTTGTTTTATGGGACAGCCCCAGCCATGAACCCTCGTTTATGGGCCAGGCTTCTGGGAGGGGCAGCTAGAACCCCTGCTCCTCTCCGCTCTCCCAGAACTTTCCTCCCAGGACCAATGGAGAACTGACCATCTGTTCTTCTCATTGGCCACTCACACACATGGACTGTGAACAGCTCAAAGTCAAAGAGTGCCATTCAGCTTTGATTACCAGCACTAGCTCGTGACAGAGATACAAAGCCTATGTCCCCAGGTGATTGAGCGTAAGATGCCAGTTTAGCCGAGGCTCTAAATCCTGTAATTTCGTGGAAAGCTGGAATTTTAGCTGTGATTAGTTGTGTGTGATACCAACAAGTTTGGTAAGAAAAGGAGAGAAGCAGGATGTGTAAATGACACCTTTCCTGTTTGTGAGAATACATCTTTTTTACCCCTCCAGTTTTATTGAAATATAACAAGTGGTTGTATAAGTTTAAAGTGTGCAACCTGGTAATTTGATACGTTTGTAGTTTGAAAAATGATCACGATCTTAGCGTCTGTTAACACCTGCATCACAGCACAGAATCACCATTTCCGTGTTGTGGTGAGAACATGTAAAATCTACTCTCTGTGCATCTTTCAAGTTTATAATAGAATAGTTTTCACTGCAATCACCATGCATCAGAGTCCTAGAATTCAATTATTTTGTAACGAGAGGTTTGCGCCATTGGACCAGCATCTCCCCACTTCCTGCATTCTGCAGCCATGGTAACTGCCTCTCTACTCTCTGATTCGATTATTTTGTCTCTTTAAAACTCCACCTATGTGATCTTATACAGTATTTGTCTTTGTCTGATATGTGTTCCTTAACACGATGCCCTCACTGTCATCTGCAGTGTCACGCACGGCAGGATTTTCTTCTTTTTTTAAAGGCTGAGTACTATTCCCTTATATATTGATACAGATAGATGTAGGTATGGATAGAGAGTTGTAAAGATAAATATATACAATGGGATCACATCTTCTTTATCCACTCGTCTACTCATGGACTTGTGGGTTGTTCCCATATCTTGGCTACTGTGAACATTGCTGTAGTGGATGTGGGGGTGAAGATATGTATCCAAGATCCTGTTTTAATTTTCTTTGGATTAATACCCTGTGATGAGATTGCTGGATCCTAACATAATTCTACTCCTTAATTTTTTGAGGAACTTCCATACTGTTTCCCACAGTGGCTGCACCAATTTATATTCCCACCAACCGTGCACAATAGTTCCATTTTCTTGAGGATGGCTCTTTGATGCTTGATGATAATAGAGGATATCAACATTTTTCTATCGACCTAACAGCTGGAATATCATCTATAACTGCTTTTCTGCTAATATAAACCCTACCCAGGCTCGAAGCTCATTGATCAGACCTCAGGCAACTGTGATTTCTGTGGACCGTCAAAGTGTGCTGACCCTTCCCTAAGACCTTGGACATAAAATTTCCCGTGAATCTCAAACTCTAAATCAACACAGGATGTATTAGGCAGACTTGTGCAACCTTATTTTAAGGAAAAGGAAATGCTCCCAGATTCAGTAGGCTGAATTCTCACAATGTCTTTAAACACATGACATTCAAAACTAAGTTGAGCCGGTAATGAGAGCATTGGAAACGCAAATCACTGTGAGGATAACTGTTGAGTTTAACCATCTAACCACACCCTGTCCAGGATGAGGGTACCCCTTAGCCTCGTAATGTGTGTTATACCATAACTATAATAATTTGGTGGTGAGAAATCTAACCATTCCTTTATTCACTCATGTATGAATGGCATTTATTCACCAACAAATATTTGACCCCTTCCTATTATGTCTCTGATGCGATGCTGGTGCTGGAGGCCCCGTGCTGTGGAAGGGAGAAATCAGCCCTGCCATCAGCAGCGGTGGAGGAAAGGCAATTGGACAATGACGTCGACAAAGCATATGGTCACAGCACCACTGGAACGACGTCTGTGCCGTTCAAAAGCAACCCTCGGCGTCTCTCTGGATCCTGTGGATCCTGGCAGCCCAGGATCCCTCCCCCGCCCTCGGACAGCCAGTCCAGCGCTGGCCTCATCCGCTCCTGTCTTCTACCCTTCGGTCTTCTCCGCCGAAGAGCGGGAGCCTTCTCCACTCCTCTCTTGGGATGTGCACTGTCCGTGCTTCAATAAAACACTTGAAAAGTCACGTTTAAACATGTCTGTCTTCTACGCTCGTCTGTCTAGCCCTGCCCCCCCCCACCTTTACTTCGTCTCTTAGATTTACGGGGGCCTGGAGGCTGTTGCTTTCTCCCTCCTGGTCCTTCCTCTTCATTCATGACTCCACTTCCTATCAGAGCAGTGCCTTCCACAGAATCACGTCCCTTATGAGACGCTGCACCCTGTCATCCTGTGGGCTCCCGGCCACTGTTGCCGGCCCCGTTCTCACGCAGGCCGGGGGGCTCCTGGCAAGAACCGCTGAGCCAGCAGCTTCTTCCACTGCGAATGTGGGCCACCCGCTGCACAGGGCTCAGCTATGATGATGTACTTGTCCGGTGAGCTCTGGTCCCCACTCACCTTATCATTTTCAGTTCTTCACCACTTTCCTCAAATTATGAAACTTGTCATATCCTCTTTCACTTAGTACATGACCTCTAGTCATTCCTCAGCAAAGACAAAGCCATCGGAAGGATGCCCCTCTGCTTCCCTCCAACAGACATACAGACCAACGGGGATGTCTGTGTCCTCACTCTGCTTCCCTCCAACAGACATACAGACCAACGGGGATGTCTGTGTCCTCACTCTGCTTCCCTCCAACAGACATACAGACCAACGGGGATGTCTGTGTCCTCACTCTGCTTCCCTCCCACAGACATACAGACCAACGGGGATGTCTGTGTCCTCACTCTGCTTCCCTCCAACAGACATACAGACCAACGGGGATGTCTGTGTCCTCACTCTGCTTCCCTCCAACAGACATACAGACCAACGGGGATGTCTGTGTCCTCACTCTGCTTCCCTCCCACAGACATACAGACCAACGGGGATGTCTGTGTCCTCACTCTGCTTCCCTCCCACAGACATACAGACCAACAGGGATGTCTGTGGCCTCACTCTGCTTCCCCAGAGCATCAGCCCCTCCTCAGCAGCGGGGCTCACCCCAACTACGCAGCTGCTGCAGGCACTTTGCTCTGTGCGTTGACCTCTGTCTCTCCTTGTTTTCATCCCTTACCCTCCCTGATTCCTCACTTCTCGTATGTCAGTGCTGAAATCACAATTCGAAGTAAACCCCTATGACTACCGTTGTCCACTTTGGGGTTCCCTCTTGTGTCTCTTCTCCCACTCGAACACGCTCCCTCCGCCACAGGCCATCTGTGGGTGATCTGCACGGGACCCTCATCACATAGGCCACTGAGGCAGCTGGTCTTCCCCCACCAGACCCTGGTCGCAGGGCCATTTGGAGCAGGGCGACTGTGCTGAACGTGGATGTGAGGAGAGCCACCTGGGCAGAGAGCAGATGTGACCAAGCTAAGGCCCTGCGTGGAAGCTACTCGAGCTCCTCGCTCTTGTGGGACTCCAGGCCGAGCTCTGTCACGCGACCTCGATGGTCCGCATCCGGCTTCTGTCCCCTCTCGGTTCTCACTCACTGCTGCCGCTCCCGCTTCCCTCCGATTCTCCTCTCCTGCGCTCAGCCCTTCCCGCGGCTGCCGCCTTGGCTGACACACCTGCACCTCCCACAGGCCTCATTTCACACGCCGCAGGGAGACGCGAGCGCTTCGTGGAGAGCCTCTGAATCCGAAGTTGAAGAACCCATTTTATCTGATTTTTACACTTCCCTTTCATGATATTCAACACGCATTATTTTTTTATAGCTTTTGGGTTGTTACTGAAAGCCTGGTACTCAGAGGTCATAGATAGTTTGCACGAAGTACTGTGTTTACTTTCTGCTTCACATCCGACACAAAGTATTTTGCCTTTTTGTCCTCTGACCTGTGTATATGTCTGCATTTTCTGCTTATTTTTTCCTTTCTTAGTTGTTGGTTCTGGTGAGATTGAATTTTCTGAACAAATTATTTTTAAAAAAATGGTTTTGCTCTAATATTCATCGTCTTTAGGATGGTTCCAGATCCACCCAGAAGACGTGTGTCAAATTGCATTTTAAAGTAACTTGAAGTAGACCTCCCCAGATCGCTCACAGCCTCACCAGGGCAGCTGGAAACACACGTGGGGTCTGGGTCACAAGTAACGTACTTGGCAGCACTGACGTTATTGGAGAGGCTGTAGGCTCTCCAGATGCCAGCAATCCTATCGCTGAGCATAAGGAGAAAATACAGACATATATCATTTCTACTGTATAAATATATGGTCTTTATTTTATATTTATGTATGAAAATTACATCTGTATAACCTAAGCTGAATTAGACTGATTCGAACTATGACAAACGTCATGACCTCACATGCACACACACATAACATACATAAACACACACACCATGTACACACCATACAAACACATGCACACACACCACACACAGACACAGACCCACACACACACTTGTGTAATTTTAGAATAGGCAACACAGAAGCGTGGTTTTCCATCCATGAGAGCATCTGACCAAGGGCTTGGCCCCGTCCTTACCAGTGATGCAAGCTTCAATATGTAAGTCAGTCCCGTTAGCAATAACTTCCAGGGCAATTAGGTTAAATGAGGACATAACACTGTGTCTACCACGGCACAATTTTGAAGCAGACTATACTCAAAGGTACAGAAGATAAAAGCACTTTGACTTATCAGTTTTCTCCAAATATGAGGAATTGCTATTATGTATTCTCAGTTCTAGAAATAGACTCCAGGGAAGTATTACATGATAAATGGTGTAGTCTGCAGATCTCAAATTAGATTTTTCCCTTGCTTTGGCCTCCTGCTTCACACCACTCAATTCAAACTGACAGCAGGAAGATTCTCACGACTCGTGCTTGGCAAGACAGCTATAGATAATGTAGTTTTGACTTCAAAATAGGAGAAGATAGTAAAGAAATAAATATCACCTTATCATGTGAATGATAGGATACCAGATATTTTCAGTGCTGCAGCCAGCTGAAGTTTCTACAGCATATTGAAATTATTCATCATGCCTTTGGAATCAATACATAATAGGCGAATTTGCAAAACTTTTAATGAAAAACCTGATGGTAATAATTTCCTCTCCTCCGATCTGTTTTTGTCAATACACAGATGTTTATCGTTCAAACCTATTGGAAAGGAGATAATCAGTTTAATCATGATGACTTTTGTGAGTGGATATTTAGAAAAGGCTCTTTGGAGGGTAAAGGTTGAGGTTTTTAATTTGATTTTGACTTCAGATATAAAGAAACTAAAATTGCTATGATTCACTGAGTGAGGGATCCTTCAGTGTTATAAGGATGCAAAACACAGCCAGGATTGTATGGGATGTTCGAAATTAAAATATTTGTGTCACCATTAGAAATAAGGTGTTTTAAAAATAGCTTTAACTAGAATAATATGTCTAAGCCTCAAAGGACAAACATACTAGGTTTCTCAGAGGTTTCTGTATTTGGCATAACGGAAGAAAAACTCCTAATTAGTGTAATTGTCTGCGAGAACGCGCAATCCCCTACCCAAGAGGAAGTTCACTTGCCTCACCATGCAGTCCTAGGACCTGAAGTAGGACAAGTGAGTCAAGTATTATTGTGAACAACACTATTAATCTGTTATATTTTTAGGTCTTTTTATTAAAGAGTTTCAAAGTACATTTCTTTGCATGATCTAAGTTTTACAAGTACATCTAAAGTTCAAAAATATAGTTTCATGACTAAAAAGAGATGTTGGAACATTTGTTTGCAAGAATTAGAAAAATAATTTGATTTGTAGATATTGCTTACATTGGACATTTATTATATACCCGTAATATTGCCTTCCTAATGATTGATTATGAGTGTCTCTCTGAGCTAATTTAAAAAGTTAATTTAAGACGAAGCATGAGAGACTGTGGACTCTGAGAAACGAACTGAGGGATATGGAAGGGAGGGGAGAGGGGGTAAGGGTGAGCCTGGTGGTGGGTATTAAGGAGGGCATGGATTGCATGGGGTACTGGGTGTGGTGCATAAACAATGAATCTTGGATCACTGAAAAAATAAAATAAAATTTTAAAAAAGCTAGTCTAAAACAATTTAAATGGGCTCCTGGGTGGCTCAGTGGGTTAAAGCCTCTGCTTTCGGCTCAGGTCATGATCTCAGGGTCCTGGGATCGAGGCCCACATCGGGCTCCCTGCTGAGCAGGGAGCCTGCTTCCCCCTCTCTCTGCCTGCCTCTCGGCCTACTTGTGATCTCTCTGTCAAATAAATAAATAAAATCTTTTTAAAAAATTAAAAAATAAAATAAAATAAAATAAAACAATTTAAATAAGTTAGTTTAAAACCAATTCCAGTATTATAAAATACCAACCGGAGAATCAGAATCCAACTACAAGACTTGATTGGGCAGGGGGAAAGGGGAGTGAGTGATACCTGAATTAAAAATGAAAATATGTGGGGTGGGGGGATGCATTGCTTAGTTTAATAGTTGCCACATCAATAACATTTCTTAAATTACTATATTTTCATTTGATTAGCATGAAGCCTTTTCATAGGATTCAGACTGGGTTTGGGTTTAATGAAATACACATTCCTCTTTGTGCAAAAGCAAAGTGATTGATTTATTTCTGTTGCCTATTAATTTTTTTTATTGTAGAATTCAATTTCTACTTGTATTCATTGGCTATATTTGACATATTTCCATAGGTATTCAGCACATGTCATGTATAAAGTTCATAAGGCAAATTTTCCACTTTTGAAATATTGTGACACGGTACTTCCGAGCGGCACAGCATCGAGGGTGTTTAATGTTTTCTCAGAATGTCGCTCATTCTGTCTACGCATCAGTTTTAACGCCTGTGTTTCCACTGACAGCCTTCCGCCTCCCGTGCTTTCGGAGGTTTGAAGGTGTCTGCCCGTGGAACCCTTGTCCTTTGGTTTGTTGTCCCCTCCTGGCTCATCGTAGCAACGCTGATGGAGCCTCTTGGGTAAATAGTAGTTGTGTTCACTGGAAAGTATATTTTTTTTCCCAAGAGAAATGGTCATTGTCCCCAGGAATAGGCAAAAATGACACTGTATAGGGTCCATCTTCAAATTTGCCGATGTTGACCAAGAATTTACAACCATGAAACCCATACTGCTTTCTGTCATGAAGGAACATGGAGAAATACGTGATTTTTGTGTTGAGTCTGGATAAAATTTTAATCCCTTTCAGTATGAGTTGAAACATGTTTATACACGTACTTTTATATAATACAAATAATTTTACAAGTGAAATGGCTTATATTCATTGTATGTAATTCAAGTGATTTATATATATAAAATTTTTATATTTTTACATTAGAATATTTCTTCAGAAGTCATTATAAATTCACACACACTTGTAAGAACTAAAACAGAGAGATTCCCTGGATCCCTCACACAGTTTCCCCCAATGACAACAACTGACAAGGTGAGACTACGTATCCCTGCTGGGGTGTTGGCTTCAGTACACTCAATATACACACCATTCGTCACCTTAGGGCACCCCAGGTTACACTTGAATACCCCACCCCTTTCCCTCCTGCACCCACTCCACCTTAAACCCCACAACCTTTAATCTGTTCTCCATTGCCACCGCTTTGTAGTTTCAAGAATGTTCTATCGGAGTCATGGAGTATGTACTTGGTGGACTTCTCACTCAGCATAGTTCTGGGGAGACTCAGCCTTGTTGTCTGCAGCCACAGTTCGTTTCTTTATATTGCTGAAGAGTACACCACGGAATGGATGTACTAGCTTGTTTAATCACTCACCCATTGAAGGATATCTGGGTTATTTCTAGTTTGGGACTATTAGGAATACAGCTGCTATACACATTCCTGTACAGGTTTTTGTGTGAACATAACTTTTCGTTTCTCAGGGATAGATGCCCCGAAGTCTAATTTCTGGGTTGAATGGTAATTGACTGTTTAGGTTGTAATGGCCAAATGATTTTCCAGAGTAGCTGAGCCATTTTATGTTTTCACCAGTGATGCATCAGTGACCCAGCTTCTCTGCATCCTCACCAGCATTTATGTTGTCCATGGGTATACATGTAAACGTAATGATAAATCGTATTGTTGGTTGTGCTCATAGGGATTATGCAATTTCCTAATGGCTACTGATTATGAACATCTTTTTATGTGCTTATTTATCATCTGTATATTCTCTTCAGTGAGATGTTTCTTTATGCCTTGTGCCCATTTTTAGTTGGATTATTTCTTTTCTTCATCTTGAGCATTCTTTATGTATTTTAGATACTAGTCCTTTGTCAGATATATGGCTTTCAAACTTTATCTCCCACTATGTAGCTCTTCTGTTCAGCCTCTTAACAAAATCTTTCACAGAGGAAAGGCTTTAACTGTGATGATGTCTAATTTATCCACATTTGCTTTTATGGATCATACTTTTGTTTCCATGTCTAATTATGGACTGACTCTTTGCCCTGCCCTAAAGCCTGAAGATTTTCTAAAACTTATAGGGTTTTACCTCTTATGTAGAAAACTGTGATCTGTTGTGAAATAATTTTCGTATAAGATGAGACTTAGGTCAAGGCCATTTTTTTATCTCCTGTGTATTGCTCCAGCACCGTGTGTTGCTTCTGAAATACAGAGGAAGAGAGATTTCTTTTCCTACATGCTTGAGCAAGCATCAGCTCCCTCTGCGAAGGGTGTAGGTCTCAGTAGACTCCATGTCTCCCAAATACTGAAGGACTTTGACCTTTTCAGAAATTAAAGGAAGTATGTTGAGACTTAATGAGGTGGCTCTTTGTGGAATTCAGGCTTTCTTTAATTTAGAGTCCAGGCTTGACTGGGTGCACCCCGACAGATGAATTAAAGTTTCTCTTTCTGTGTATTTTCTAAACTTTCCCTGCCACTTATGTGCTAATGGACATGTAACAGAATTCTGACTTCTGGTGACTGTTCATCCACGTGTATCCATGAAACACAGATTCTGTGACCCTTAAGATTTTCCTATTCATGACAAGGCTCAAACCTTAAAGAGAAACTTTCAGAAAGATGATAACCTTATCATGTGCATGAAGAGTTGAATTCATAAAGAATTTAAATCAGTTTTCTTAACTCAAGAACATAAGGATTAATGAGATAAAACCTATTACTTTCTTAATGATCAACATAAGGTAATGAAAAGGCCATATGAATGCAAAGAGTTATTACATGATTGTTGTCTCTACTGGAGGCCAGCAAACATTCTCTGGGAAGGGGGAGATAACAAGTATGTCAGGCTTTGCAGGTCCCAGGTAGTCCGTGCTACAATTATTCAGCCCTCTGCTGTGCTGTGAAAGCAGCCGTAGACAGTACAGAAATGAATGGTCATGGCCATGTTCCCATAAAGTCTTATTCATGAATGCTTGAACTTCATGAACACAATTTGAATTTCACGTGTCATGAAATAGTATTTTTCTTTTGATATTTTCAACCATTTAAAGATGTGGAAACCATTCTTAAAGCTTGCCAGCCCTACCAAAACAGGTGTTGGGCCAGATTTGGACCTCAGGCCATAGTTTGTCAACTCCTGCTGGAGACCATTAAAAGCAAAATCTATCAGTTAGCGCCTTAATATTTTCATTAGGCTCACCAGTTCAATAAATCTGGGGATGAGATAGAGACTCCAGTATCTCGCCCATGTACACATTAAAGTTGCAAATATGCTTTTATGACGTTAAAGGAGAAAAGACAAATTATATTTAATTGATCACTGTAATTTTGTTTTGTTTTGTTTGTAAACTCATCAAAAAGTAAATAACCTCTTACAGACAAAGCAAATATAATACTATAATTCTGAGAAGTCTAATCCTAAATACATAAAAATCTATGTATATGTTATTTATTAATTCCTTAATCCAGTCAACCGATCAAGCAGCATCACTGAGCATCTGTAATATGCCAGCAACTCTTCTGACAATTGGGTATGATTGAGAGAATGAAACCAACCAGCCCTGTTTTGCAGAGCTCACATTCCTGCTGAAAATCTGTGAATTTCAGTAGAAATTGTAAATGCACACGTGTACTCCACTCTGTAACCAGGAGATTAAGAATAAATAAATAACTCAGAACATGGAGGCGTTCTAGTAAACACTTGGAAAATGTGAGTGCACACTAGTAAGTGTGTTTTCACTGACTACGGCTGTGACACACACAGTGAGAGTTCATCTTGCCCTACAAGCCATGATTGATTAACACCTTGTCCTCATGTCCCAGGAACGTTCCTTCCTGGGTCCCTGGGTTCTGGAGCCTGGTGCACAGGAGAGCTAAACCCCCACCCCACATTCCCTAACTGGAAACTGCATGGTTTCCATCACACACCCTGTCATTTATTCCTCCTCTTAGAGACCACCGTCTGTTTCTGGATTATGACCTTTCCCTAGGCTTGAGCCTGGACCAGCTGTCAGGGATGTGTACTCTACTTCTGAGTGGGAGTGTGAGGCTTCCTGGGGAAAGGCTGGCTTCTGTTTCCAGTCTTCCTCTGCTCTCCTGTCCTGCAGGGAGCCCACCCCAAACCCTCCAGGGACCTGTCTGTAAGCTCTGTTGGGAGTCAGACACCTGTCGGGGCACTCCCCACCCCATCCACCACTTACCTCCTAACTGGTCTCCCTGCCTCGTCTGGCCCACCCTCCCTTCCCTGTCCATCCTGAGCAGAGCAGCTGCTTTAATCCTTTACAATGTAAGTTACATGTCCCACTGCTGTGCTCCAAACCCTGCAAGGACTCAGCATCAAGCCCTGAGTCCCCAATACCTGCCACCACTTCCCCTTACCTGCTGGAATCCTTTCCTGCCCCCTTGCTTCTGGCCTCTCCCCACCTCTTCCCCATCTCCCCCACCCACCACCCCTCCCGATCTCCATGCCCCTCTGGGAAGGTGCTCAGCCCGCTGGGGTTCAGGGTCTTTCGCGGGCTTAGCTCTGAAGGCATCATCCCCGGGGATCTTCCAACCAATGTAAAATTCCCGCCGAGCCCCGCCCCGCTGGTCTGCACCGGGCTCCCCCATGTACTGGTTCCTCAGCACATTGCATCTTTTACTTTACTTCTCTTACTATCAACTCCCCCCACAGTAATCGAGCTCTGCAAGGGGAGGGGCCCTAGCCAACTTCTCTGCTGACGTGGTCCGAGTGTCCAGAACATCACCTGACAAGCAGCAGGCACGGGATAAGGATTTTGAAGGAGTGAATACATGAACCAATGAAAAGGCACCCCCAGCCTGATTTTTGTGTTTTCTTTTCTCTTAGCAATTTACTGAGTTGGGGTAAGGCAAACATGTTCTTCCTTAACGTGCTATTTTTGCGTCTGTGTATTCTTTGGCAGAGATATGAAAAAGCTCTACCATAACGTAACATTCTTGCATAGGAAAAAAAAATAAATTAATAATCCTGTCAATCCGGATATTACTACATGAAAAGACGCCTTTGATTAAATACCCCATCGGGCTGTCCTTTTCCTGAGATAGGATTTCATCGCACAGAGTGGGGTGCTGCTGCTCCGGTGGCTGGAGGGTCGCGCCCCCAAAGGTTCGTGTTCACGGCACCAAGTTTGGGGATGAGGGTCATCGTGGAGAACAAGACCCGCCCGCGTCACCCGTTCCTCGGGCTGTAGGCGTGAGGGAAGTGAGGGAGGTCAGGGGCCCCTGGGGGCTCAGTGGGTTAAACCTCTGCCTTTGGCTCAGGTCATGTTCCCAAGGTCCTGGGATCCAGTCCCGTGTCCGGTTCCCTGCTCAGCAGAGAACCTGCTTCTTCCTCTGCCTACTGCTCCCCCTGCTTGTGCTCTTTCTCTCTCTTTCAGATGAATAAATTTTAAAAATATTTTTTAAAAAGAGGGAGATTAAAGCTCTATTCCATAGATGAGTTGAGGGTCTAAACAGAAGCCCTTTTCCCCACGAAGGTGGCAGGTTAATCTGGAGTCATCAGGAAGAAGAAGAAAATGAGCAGCTCTGACCCAGGAGGGCCGCAGAGCTCACATACAGGCTAAGGTTTGCACGGCGTTATCATCGCACCAATTAATTCTTTATGTAAAAACTTGTGCTTTTCCATTTGTAGTTTTTCATAATATGGCAGCTTTTATAATCAACTGTATTTTATACGTATTTCTTTGTTAGTTGTTAATGTGACTCATAAAAACTAATAATTCTGCACTTTGCATTTATTCCCCTTTTGACAGTTAGTCGGCTCTACACAAGTATTTTTGCTGCCTTTCTAAACGCGGAAACAAAGCTCCATCCACCATTTACAAAAATTAACATCATTAATTGAAAACTAAATTTCTGAATATGAGGTCCAGACCACGAAGTAATTTAGATTAAAAAATAAGTTAACACCTCATTTCCTTTGTTCTTCTGGGTGCCCATTGTAAATGACTATTATTTTTAATTAAATCCAAGCTTATGCTACATGTTTCAATCCACGTTTATATTGCATGTAACATATGTGTAAAAGTGTAAACTTATTCTTTTGAGAATTGATTATTTAACTTATTACGTTCATTTCACAAATAATTCACCTTCATTCTGAAACATATCCTTTGCTCTATCATGTTAATGCTTATAAAAGTTACTGTTTATTAACTACGCATTATGGGCCAGCCTTCAGGCTCTGTGCTTTAAATACTTTGTTCGGCCAGTATTTATTGAATGCCTACTGTATGTAAAGCAGTGTGCTGAGTACTTAGCTTATCAATGAGCAAGACAAATAGGGCTCTTATCTCACAAGAAAAGATGGTATTTGTATGTTTCATATACACAATGGAATATTACTCAGCCATCAGAAAGGATGAATACCCAATTTTTGTATCAACATGGACGGGTCTGGAGGAGATTATGCTGAGTGAAATAAGTCAAGCAGAGAAAGTCAATTATCATATGGTTTCACTTACTTGTGGAACATCAGGAATAAAATGGAGGACGTTAGGAGAAGGAAAGGAAAAGTGAATTGGGGTAAATTGGAAGGGGAGATGAAGAATGAGAGACTGTGGACTCTGAGAAACAAACTGAGGGCTATGGAGGGGGGAAGGGGGGATGGGTGAGCCTGGTGGTGGGTATTAAGGAGGCACGGATTACATGGAGCACTGGGTGTGGTGCATAAACAATGAATCTTGGATGACTGAAAAAATTAAATTAAATGAAAAAAAAAACACAAGACAACATTTAAGCTAAGACTGGTAGGATAAGTGGATGTTATTATAAAGTGAGCAAGGGTGGAGGGGGCTGTCTGTAGCAATGGGCACGTGCATTTGCAAAGGCCCAGAGGTGAGAGAGAATATTAAGATTATTTTGTTAAGACCGTGTTGGTGGTAATGAAGGGAAATCTACTAAAACTAACTTAAGAAAACAATGTCATTGGCTCCTGGGAATGAGAAGGGTGAGGGTGTGCACGGCATGCCTGCCTGGACCCGGCCCTTCCAGTGGGGTCGCTGGGACCTCCTGCCGTGTGTCTCCTGTTCCCTGGCCATCTCCCTCATTCGTGTTCGGGGCACATCACAAGGAGGGAGAGGTCATCATTTTTATTCAGATTGGGATTTTTTTTGAACAAACGTGCGTGCTCCGAGTAGTTATGCTGGGACAACAGATGTCAGGTGGACCTGTCCTGAGCAAATCAGAACTCGTGTGCTGGGCTGGGCATTGCGGATTCTGCACAGCCCAGACTGATGGGCTGCTTCCCTCAGGGCCGTCTTTCCCAGGGACACACAACCTCATGTAAATATGGCTGCTCAGGGACACAGGGAAGAATGCATGGTAAACAGAGGTTTGGACAATTTAATACATGGCAGGGTCACTCAATGACTAGCTCCACGGTGACCTGGAAAATTCTTTCTGAGAAGTTGACATTTATTTATTTTTATTTTATTTATTTATTGGACAGAGAGAGAGATCACAAGTAGGCAGAGAGGCAGGCAGAGAGAGAGGAGGAAGCAGGCTCCCCACTAAGCAGAGAGCTCAGATGATGCGGGGCTCCATCCCAGGACCCTGAGATCATGACCTGAGCCGAAGGCAGAAGCTTTAACCCACTGAGCCACCCAGGCGCCCCAGAAATTGACATTTAAACATGACCCAAATACCGTCACCTGGGTGACCTACAGGCTATTGGGAAGGATCCTCCCATCAAAACAAAAGCTGGCTTCTCCCCCAGAGGATGAGGGAGGCGCCACCCACATTTACATGACTAAGAGGACCACCCAAGAGACCATCCCTCCTTCCAAAACTATTTCAGCGGATGCCTGCAAATAAAAGAAGGAGCTAGTTGGGCTGCCCCTCTAAAAAAGAAAGCCTCACAGGCCACCTCCTATAGTCCCTGCCTAACCAGTAGCCTGGTACATATTGTAAAGGGCATTTCACATGTAATAGCTTTCCTTAGTAAGTTTAACAATACAAGTTATACTTAATATGCAAGTTATGTTTGTATTAGATACACCTGCTTCCGTACATGGACTGCGTTGTTGCTGCGGTGTGCATTTTTCTGTATGCCTGCTAAGCATTCTGTCTATTGCGGTGTGCTACAAAGGGGTATTTTAAAACAACGTAAGTATGGCAAGCAAACTTTTATTTCTATAAACTAACAACTCAGTCAATGAACATGTTTAAGTGATGTTTCAAAAACATGCAAGGACTTTATGCATTTTAATAGATCATGGCCCATATTCTTAATTTTTATTTTATTAGAATAAAAAACATAATATTTTTATATATAATACATATAAATAAATTTGTATATAATGCATGTATATATATTCTGAATACACACATACATATATATGTATGTGTGTTGTGTGTGTATATATATGTATATATACATAGGTTTATCTAGGTTTATCTCTGTATATGTCTATATCTATCTATCTCTCTAGTCTATAGGTCCTTCCGTGTCAAAAATAACTTTATCAAATTGGAAGGAAATGTGGGTCCATTGCAGGTTCTTATTATGTAGTAATTCTGTTCTATGAGAAAGAATTAGAAACTATTAGAAACAGAAAGGTGCTTGTTTTTACATTAAGTGGAGCCCATGTTTTGGATGGCTCAAGTTGACTGGAATGGTCCTGAATTCTTGTGGACAAGGAGGGAGATGTCCCTTAGATTCTACAGGGCCTGTGGGAAGTGTCTTTATGACCTGAAGTATTCCAGAGAACCCCTTGGGAATTTGAAAACCTCAATATTCCTCACCTCAGAAACGGTGCCTTCTTTTTCTAAGGTAATAGAGGGACAAGGCTGATGTCACTGTAAGTATTGTTTCCTTTTTTTTTTTTTTTTTTAATGATGAGAAACTAGTAAGATTCAGAGTCACCAAAATCCCATTTGGAGGGAAAACACTTAAGCGAAATATGAGTCAAAGCTATGTTGTGGCACATAAAAGAATACAGTCGTGACAAAGAAATGAGCGCTTGATTCATCAGTAACTTTGTATGACCCAGAAGGTAGAGAAGCAATTTCTGACCCCATCACAATGTCTTTGGTTGGGGGCTTTCATATTAGTTTCTGGATGAGCTTTATTGCCTTTACCAGGAAACATCTTTCCACAATTCAGAACTAGAAGAAAATAAAATGACATTTATTTCAAAGACCCAACCAATATATTTTCCCCTGCATTGTTTAAAATTGTCATCTTTGTTTCACCTCAAGTGTTCTCATTGCTTTTTTAATCCAATCTAGATAACCCTAGCAGCTTTTTATTTTTATTTCATAATTCTAGAAGGAAAGAGTAAAGGTTTGGCATTCGTTTCAATTCGACTAAGATGGCACGGTTGATTTACTGGTAACTTCAAATACTCTTTGAAGATACACAGGCAAATATATGCACCCATTCTAAGAACAGAGAAAGAGCCATGTTATGACAACTCACATTTTCATGTACTTAGCTAATTTTGTGAATGTAGTATTTCTATTTATTAGACAACATGAACTTCATGAGTATATAACTTTTTAATGGTGTGCTCTGGTATTATTCTAGATATTCCAAATAAAAATTTGGTTTAAAAGCAGAAAGTGTAGGGGTGCCTGTGTGGCTCAGTTGGTTAATCTTCTCCCTTTGGCTCAAGTCATGATCCCAGAGTCCTGGGATCCAGCGCCAAGTTGGGCTCCCTGCTGAGCGGGGAACCTGCTTCTCCTCCCTCTGCCTTTCCCTCTCCTTGTTCTCTCTCGAATAAATAATTTTTTTTAAGTAGAAAATGTACTTGTAAACTTGAATTAAACATTGAACCATTGAATAACATATAATCATTAGTGCAAGCCAGTGTTTTCTATCCCAGCATTCTGATGTTATTTATTAGGAAGAATTTGAAGGATTTAAAGGTTTGTTGAGAAAAACGTGCTCTATTGTTACATAAATTTAGGAAGCACTAGATTAAACCTATTTTTAATAGGTTTATTTACTGTAGAATTTCTCTGAACCCTTAATCTCTGTGCAACATGGATCTAGGAGAGAGAACGAGAGTATAGAGTATTGTTAGAGCATACAGTATTGTTAGGGTATACAGTATTGTTAGGGTGTACAGTGTTGATTGCAATCTTTTTTTTTTAAGGATTTTATTTATTTATTTGACATAAAGAGAGAGATCAGATCACAAGTAGGCAGAAAGGCAGGCAGAGAGAGAGAGGAGGAAGCAGGCTCCCTGCCGAGCAGAGAGCCCGACGCGGGCCTCGATCCCAGGACCCTGAGATCATGACCTGAGCCAAAGGCAGAGGCTTTAACCCACTGAGCCACCCAGGCGCCCTTGATTGCAATCTTGTTTGACCAAATATGTGTTAATAACTTACGGAAGTTTCCTATGGACCAATCATTTTTTGCAAGGCTGATGTATCTGTTGAAATACTTATTCATGCACAAAATCTGTGCACCTTTGCATAAAGCTTCTTTATTGGGCAACATGTGGTTTTGAATATGAATTTGGAAAGAGAAGTAATTAAAACATATCTTTGTTTTAAAAACTACAATGAGGGGAGCCTGCATGACTCAGTCTTTTAAGCATTTGCTTTCATCTCACGTCATGGTCCCAGGGTCCTGGGATCAAGTTCTGCATTGGCCTCTCTGCTCAGTGGGGAGCCTGCTTCTCCCTCTCCCTTCTTTCTCTCTCACTCTCAAATAAATAGATAAAATCTTTAGAAAAATAAAAATTATAAGAAGGCTCATCCATGATCTCCTTGGCTTTTCTTCTCAACTTTTATTTTAAACGATTTTCATACCATGTAAACTGTGGCAGAAATTATCAATTAGAATTTCATATGTAGTCCTACACACAACCATTTACTTGAGAAGATGAAGTTTCCTTTGAGGATGTGCAATACAGTCCAAAGGAGAAATTTGTAAATGTACAGTATAATTTATAATTTTTGTGTGTTACTTAGTTTTTTTTTTTTTTTTTCTGAAGTTCAGCAAAACCTCAGCAAAGGTAGAGGACGAGTAGCTCTTAGATTCTTTAGGAACATTACTTAAATAGTAAACTCAAGATTGCTTATAAAACACTAGTTCAACGCAAGTACCATTTTGTTGCCTAGATGGCGACCACTATAAATTATAAGTCTGGCGATTGAATTCTATAATTACTATTTTATATTATACAAATGTGTGTCTTATGGGTGTGTCGCTCCTGACGTTCTAACTAAAAGTTTTGCATCCTGAAGTCTATCCTGCATTCCTGTCTTCTTTTGGGGTGATGTGCTTGCTTTCTGCCCTGCCTTCTAACCTTTGTAGCTGATAGTGATAGGGCATTTCTGCTCTCTTCCCTTGGGAAAAGTCTGTGAGGCTCAAGCCCTTCCTCTCCTCTTGCTATCTGTCTAGAACTGTACTTCCCCGTACGATTTTCCTCCCCTAAACACTAGAAGTGATAGTAATGCGGAGGATGACAGGCAGGCTCTGCCAGACTTTGTGCTGTGTTCTTGAGGTATGACTAGAATTGAGGGGCTTCAGTGTTTAGCATTGGAGTAAAATAGGTACTTGGATAATGTATTACCTGAAAATACACTAATGAGGATTCTTTAAAAATGCATCACTAAGCCTACAAGCAAATAAGGAATCCTCAGAGTTCCCAGAATCTTGTGAAACACGGAGAAGTTAGGAAGCTCAGAACTGGACTTTGTCTTGACAGCAACTGTCAGTTGATCCCAGTGACCTTGAGCTTCCATTTTGAGAGTCCAATGGACTGAGTGACTAGGAAGCAAGTTCTAAGATATATCTATTGGATACCGTCATATATAGCTGGTACTCAAGGTGGGGTTTTACTGTCAGGGTAAGAAAGAATAGAGAGATTGTAGACAGATAGATACTAGATAGATAGATAGATGAATGATACATAGATACATGGATTCATGGCTACATGGACATAAGGGTATAGGCATAGATATGGATATGCATGATATAGAACTCAGAACCAGAAGCGGGTATCAAAGTAGCTTATAGGTGAATTCCTACCATCTCTGTGGTCAAAAATGCATTACATTCATATAAATGAGAATTTATTTTAAAGAGGAAGAAGGTTTCTAGTATTCCAGCCAGATGATAGAGTCAAATATGAATCGCATCTGGATGAAAGTACCTTTAGAATAGACCACAAAGAAGTAGTACACATGAAGCCCCAAAAAGCAGAAGTGCAAATTCAAAACTCAGAAACACTACAGTTTCCATGAGATACTGGAATTATCATCTGATCAGAAAGAGTATAAAAAGTAATAAGAACAAATTTCAACATTTGTTGAATGTTGAACATTTTGGAATCAATATTCCAAATTTCAAGATATGTTACAAAGTTGTAATAATCAAAACGGTATAGTACACAAAAATAGATAAAAAGATCAATAGAACGATAGAAAACCCATAAATAAACCCATAGGTATATGGTCAAATAATCTCTTTTTTTATTTTACATGGTATAAGAGAGAGAGATCACAAGTAGGCAGAGAGGCAGGCAGAGAGAGATGAGGAAGCAGGCTCCCTGCTGAGCAGAGAGCCCAATGCAGGCCTCAATCCCAGGACCCGAGATCATGACCTGAGCCGAAGGCAGAGGATTTAACATACTGAGCCACCCAGGTGCCCCAAATAATCTTTGTTTTAAAGATTATATTTATTTATTTGAGAGAGAGAATGAGCAGTGGGGAGGGGCAGAGGGACAAGTAGACTCTCCACTGAGCAGGGAGACCATCCCAGGATCCTGAGGTCATGACCTGAGCTGAAGTCAGATGCTTAACTGACTGAGTCACCCAGGTGCCTCTCAAATAATCTTTGACAAAGGAGGCAAAAATACACAATGAGGAAAAGGCATCCTCTTCAATAAATGGTGCTGAGAAAACTGGACAGCTACATGGAAAATAATAAAACTGGACCACTTTCTGATTCATACACAAAAGTAAACTCAAACCAGTTTAGAGACCCAAATGTGAGACCTGAAACCATAAAACTCCAGGAAAAAAGTCAGCATTTATTTCTTGGACATTGGCCTTTGCAATATTTTTCTAGATATATCCCCTCAGACAAGGAAAACAAAAGCAAAAAGAACCTGTTGAGGCAACACCAAAATAAAAAGCTTCAACACAGTGAAGGAGACCAACAACAAAATGAGAGGGCAACCTACTGAATGAGGGGAGATATCTGCAAGTGCCATATCCTATAAGAGGTTAATATCCAAAATACATAAAGAACCTATACAACTCGACACCAAAATAAATAAATAACCCAATTAAAAACTATGCAGAGGAACTGAATAGACAGTTTTCCAAAGAAGACATCCAGATGGCCAACAGATGCGTGAAAAGACGGGCAGTATCACTAACCATCAGGGAAATGTAATTCAGAACCACAGTGAGATGTGACCTTACACCTGTCAGAATGGATAGAATCAAGAAGACAAGATATATCTAGTGTTGGGAAGCATGTGGAGAAAAAGGCACCTTCTCTGTTGTTGGTGGGACTGTACGTGGTGCAGGCATTGTGGAAACATTTTGGAGGTTCCTCAAAAAGTTAAACATGGAAACACCATACGATCCAGTAATTCCACTAGTGGGTATTTACCCAAAGAAATAAAAAAAAAACCCACTAATTTGAAAATATATATGCACCCCTTTGTTTATTGCAGCATTATTTACAATGTCCAAGATATAGAAGCAACCCAAGTGTCCATTAATGGATAAAGAGGAAGTGGGATATATATGTATTTTATATATTTGTATATATAAATAGCCATAAAAAAGAATGAGATCTTATCATATGTGACAACGTGGGTAGATCTAGAGGGTATTAGGCCAAGTGAAATAAGTCAGACATACACAGATAGGTACCCTATGAATTCAGTTATATGTGGAATCTAAAAAATAGAGCATACAAAGAACAAAAAAGGCCCATAAGTCAGAGAAGAAATTGATAGTTGCCAGAGGGGAGGGAGTAGGGGGTCTGGACAAAATGGGCGAAGGGGAGTGGGAGGCACAGGCTTCCAGTTATGGGGTGAATAAGACATGGGGATAAAAGGTCCAGCGTAACAAACACAGTCAGTGGTATTATAATAACATTATATGGTGACAGATGGTAGACACCCTTGAGGTGAGCACAGCATGCTGAATGGAGTTGTCAAATCATTACATAAAAACACATAAATAATAATAAAAAAAGAATGAAAATATAAGTAACAATATACTATATGAATAGCCAGATATTTTTGAAAACAAGTGAAGAGTAGTTGAAAAGCACAATGATGGAAAGTTTGAAACTCATTGTCATTTTAAGATAATAAATCTGACGCAGATGAAGAGCAGATGATGGAAGGAAAACATTCTCCACAATTGTCCAGAAGAGAGAATGCAGTTTAAAAAGATTATAAAATGAGAGGAAGTTTAAGATACATGGAAGGTAGAGATATCTGTTCAATTTTAATTTGAGAAGCAGGGACCAGAGTTATTCCACAGGACAATGACTTAATCCTCAGATTCAAAAACTCTAATAAATTCCAATCAGGGTTAATAAAAGGAAGATCATGGATAGACACAATATGATGAAAGTTTGAATACCAAAAACAGAGTGCGATCTCATCGTAGTTTCAGACTGTGAAGTGACGTGAGAACACTGGAAGCCAGAAGAACTAAAATAAAGTCTTAACAGTATTGAAGGGGAAAAAAATCCCAACCAGTTATTGACCTTGAACTCTAAATTCAGTAAAAACATCCTTTAGGAGTGAAGGAGAATTTAAAATATTTTGAAAACCCTAAAGTATTTTTGGACAAAACAGTTTACTACCATAGGACGTGTTTCGGTCAGCTATTGCTGTGTAACAAAGCACCCCGAAACATAAGCTCTTTGTACATCAGCTGGGGCAGCTCTTCTGTTTTCAACTGTGGAGCAGCTTTGCTTCAAGGTCCTGATCTGCAGGCTGACCGGAAGTTTTGCCTCCTGTTCCTCTCAGTCTTCCAGGACCAACAAACATGCCTTTTCATGCTTAGGGCAGAAGGATAAGAAGGTAAGCCCCCTTGAACCAGCATAAATGTTTGCTGATACATTAATGCAATGGAGAACCATATGCGATGAATATCAGTAAACCAGAGCATCAAACCTAAATGTGGATGACTCAGAGACATAATACTGAGCCAAAAGGATAGTCTCAGAAGAACCTCTACTGTGTGATTCTATTTATGTGAGTTCCAAAGGGAGGCTGCCCATGCAGCTACTATTGGCATGCATGCATTTATGGTAACTATCAAGAAAAGCAAAGGAATGATAGCCATGAAATTCAGAATAGTTATTTCATCTGGAGTGGAGGGAGGGCATGAGGTAAGGAAGTGCAGACATCGGTAGGTATTATCAATATTTCTGAGTGATAATAATATATTTTTTAATCTGAATGTTCTTTAAATGTTTACTTCTTGTTGTTAATAGTGTTCTAGATCCCCATGGTTATATATTTCAATGCATAATAAAAGCCAATCAGAGAAAAGTAGTGAGTGGGTAAGGCAGCCTCGGCCTTCAATTAGCTTAGGGAACACTAGGGAGACAGACTGGTTTGCAAGGTATCACACATCCGTGTTCACCACAGATTTAATGAGTTAGCATTTGTCCTGATTAGTTACCTGAAGTGAGCTGGAGTGAGCTGAATCCCATGGAGCAAGCCTGGGAGCAGAAGCAAGTCTGATGGCTCTCGAGATCCTTGGTGTTCATATCTTTCCTTCCATCTGCACAGTTGAGCCATTTCCTTTTGCCCTAAATTGTTGGATCAGCCATAGGTTAAAAATCCCTAGAGAACACAGAGCAGGTCCTGCACTTCTTTGCATCTCCTAACTTTTATTCAAACTTCTATCTAGCCAAATGTGTAACAATGCCCCGGGATTTCCCAAACCAAACCAAATAAGAAACCCAAAACACAAAAATCAAAGCCCTTGCAGGATGGACCTTACATCTGCAAACATCAGGGTGGACAGCATGGTGGCATGCCATTGGGTGGCAGCTATTTCTTTTCATCTTTCTCTCTAGCAACGAGTGTTCCGTGCCCTGGAGCATGCCGCAAGAAAAGCTAGCTTTCTATCACAGTCTCTTCAGCAGTGGAGAGGGACAGAGCTCACTACTGTAGTTGAAAGTGAAAATGGAATAAAAAATAATTCTTTTAAGCTTTGGACCCTGGTGTGTGTCTTCCTAATTTTTAGTAGAATGTCATGTACATAGCAGTTACAGAAATTGGAGAAAATAACCAGTATTTTCCTGGCCATGTCCTTGCAGTGCAATGTGAGAGTTAGAATTTTGGGCCAGAATGTAGGTAGGAAGGAACCTTCATTGACTGGACTCAAGCAGGACTGGTAGCTGCCTGTGTGATGTGATTTTAGGTGCATCTACCAGAATATGCACACCCTATGTTTGCCAGAGTCATGCTCCAGTGCTTCATCTGTCCCCGGAGAGCTCTCTTGCCAGCTTGTTTGGAGATGCTGGCCTCTATTCAACTAACTTGAAATTCCTAATACTTTTATTTTTTTTTTTGACCGAAAAGTCATCATTTTCAGAGCTTCTATTAAAACAAGGATAACCATATAATTTATTGTCCAAATCAGAAGTTTTTTGAGAGTGAAATGGGGTTATTAGTAATTTTACCCAGAAAATAGCACTTATGAGACTAATGATATCCTGGGTTGAACTGACTTGCACCTTGTCTAGGTGGTTCCCATTCCGACGTCAATTTGGTCACCTTAGCTGGTTGTCACCTGGAAGGCGCAGTCCATAAATTTATTCTATTCTCTTTTACTCAAGGGTCTTTGAGATTGATGTACTTTGATTAAATATTTTAAAGTTCATTAAAATATCGTTGGCAAGACAATCAGAGGGGAAGGTGTGTGTGTGCGTGTGTATTAAGTAAGGCATGATACAGTTCCTTGACATAATCCATCACTGGTTGCATTTTCAACAAATTTTGCCTGTACTTGTTCAAAGAAACCATAATCAAGACTCACATTATTGAATGTATTCCTGGGAACTGAAACTCTTTTCATACATTTGTATGCAGACCGATGAGTCCTGATGCCAGTCAAGAGGGCTTCCGTGCCCAAGGGCTGCTACACCTACGGAGGAAGGATGGGGACCCTGTTCCCGTTGTTTGACCTGCTATTGGCTTTGCTTTGCAGCATCAGTTGCATCCACCTGCAACGATCCAGGTATGCCTCAGAACGGCACCCGCTACGGGGACAGTAGAGAGCCGGGGGATACCATCACCTTCCAGTGTGACCCTGGGTACCAGCTCCAAGGACAAGCTAAAATCACCTGTGTGCAGCTCAATAACCGATTCTTTTGGCAACCGGACCCTCCTACCTGCATAGGTATTGGACAACAGAAATTTTATATTTTGGAATGAATGCATGTTATCATTAAAATGGCTCCATAAATGTGTTATTTCTCCAAAACTATTTCTCTAGAGTTTCGTACATGCCCTCAAGTTCCGAGACTATATGGAAATTTTATTGTAAACCTTTAAACCTTATTTTATTAGGTGAAGTAAAGAAAGTAGTTTACTTAATGTACAGTAATTGGCATTTGTCTAACATTTCCTATCCTTAAAAAATCTTGTAAAATAGGGGTCAGTCAAATTACCATAATTTAAAATTCTGCATGGTGGAAAATTCATAACCCTACTATTGCGATTCTCATTTTTAATATAGAAACATGCCCTTCAGCAAAACCAACTCAATAAAAAGTATTTTCTTTTTTCAGATGGTTCTTTTTTATATTGGTACATTTTAATAGAATCCTGAAAACTAGAAATTATACTGCTTTGGTCAAAATGAAGATAAAAGGAGAAACGTGCTTCTGAAATTCACTAGAATTTGATAGTTTGACCTTATGCAAAGGGTATCAGTTGGTTTTGCAGACTTCAGTTTGAATAACTATCCACGATATCCTTTCAAAAGTATGGTTTTAGGGCACTATATATTTTTATATAAAATAGTAATTACATGTAGATTGTCCCCTCATTCAATTAAGTATTTCACCATAAATACCAATTTCATCTTATTTTTGAAAGAAACTCTGCTAAACTTTATTATTTTAATGAACTGTCACGGTTTAATTTGTACTTCTTTATGATCTGTTTGAAAAATGTAAAATTCAATTAATCTGTGGGGAGAGGAAGTGATAATGAAATGATATGCACATAGTTAATAGGCCATTTTGCATAGGGTGAACTTGAGGGGTTTTGTGATTTAAAATGATTTTTATTGTCACGCACACAGCAGTAGAGAGATTCTCAGTGGTCCTGTGGAGCTGTGATACGCAGCTCCTAACTTATCACTAAGTACTTCAAGTATTGTGAAGACGCGTGAGATCTGATGGCTCTGCTTACTAGCGTGTTCAACCTTGTCAGAGAGCGGCCCTCGTGCACTTGGCGCTTTGTGCTGAGTTCACATTTCCTTACTTCTGTGGGCGCCGTCCTGCCTTTTATTTCAAACCACGTCATCTGGCGCTTGGCAAGATTTCTGTGTTTCTTTTTTAAGGTAGAGTGATTGCCGATAAATGCAACCTCATTTTAAACCAGCGCTCTGCTTTTAAATTGGGAAAGACACCCGCCCCCCACTCTGCATGATGTTGAGCGCGTGGAGAACATTCCAGGCAGCTACCCGATGAACTCTCGAAGAGTACTTCCCAGGCGACATCAATTTAGACCCTTGTAAAATTGGACCATCTTCCCAACTAATCTATCATCTTTTGTTAGTTTGTGTCTTAGTTATATAATTTTGACCAATGACTAGATATTTGATGAGGTGAATAATCCAGTTCTCAACAGAGGAAATAGGCAGCGTTTCTTCTGCCTTGAACATCAGCCCCAGGGACAGGCTCAACTCACTTGCAGGCAATTGAATATCAATTGTGTTGACAGCCAGGCCGACACCCATAGGTATTATGTAACAGAAAAATAGGAAGTGTGTATTTGGGGATAAATTAACGTTACCTTTTCGTTACACTGTAAACATTTCTTTTTCCCCAGCAATGAGGCTTATGTCTTCTGCAAGAAACCCATCCATGAGGAGACCAGTTAATCATGTCTTAGCACCCATGTAAATTCTGTTCTGAACTTAAGACAGTTTTCCTTTTATTTCTTAAGCTTTTTCCTTATTAAAAAAGCAATATATATCCAGTTAAGAGAAAAAAAGGACAAAAAAAGCTGTCATCTTTCTACCTGGAGGCAAATATTATTAACATGAACATACATAAATAAGCTTCATAATTATTTTATGTATGTCTACTCTATTTTTTTAGTGTTTATAAGTGACAGCATCCTGCTTATTTTGTAAATCGCACTTTGACTTACCAGTACAAAAGGAGTATCTTTTTCTGCTCCTATGTATTCTCTGCTAGTTTTTGATGACTGCACTGGATCTCTGTGGTCCGGCCAACGCTGAACGCATGACCCCTTCTTACCGCACACTTAGGTCGCTTCCGTCCCCCCTCTACTATGGAGACTGCAGAAGTGAACCCTCTCGTTGCGAAACTCATCCATGATTATTTATAAATGACGTATTTCTACAAATGTATGTGTTTCCAGGGCTTTTAAAACATTTTTCAAAACTCTTTCGGGATTGTTGCACCAGTTTACATTACCAACAGAGCCATGTGTGTTTATTTTCCCTGAAGGAGGGGGGGAAAACAGTGTACGTAGTTTTTAATCTCATAATTTGATATGGACAGAAAGTGATGATTCTTTGATGTTTTAATAGGCATTTTAAGTTAATAATGAGGTTGAATGCTTTTTTATTTCATAATCTCCTTGGCCATTTGAATTTGTTCGTTCCCGATTGGCTGGCCCTCTGATTTATTTTTCCCCTTTCCTTATTAGTAGTGGTTTTCCTCCTGTTTTTGGTTCTTTCTCTCTCTTTTCTGAACTCTCTTAACCTTTTACCTGTTGGTATATTGTTTGTATTTCCACCACCTCGTCATTTGCTGTTGATTTTTCCTGTGGGTGGTTTGGATAGCTCCCTTTCTTCACTTCCCAAGAGACTCTAAGGGTGGAGACATCTCCTGCTGTGGTTTTCAGCTGAGCCCCAAGGACTTGCCTCCAGACCAGAGGACACTCAGCACGTTCTAGTTCTGAGTGACAGGTCCCTCAAAGTCTCCACAATCCCCATTTTCTTATATAGCTTGCAATCCGTTTTCTCTAAGTCCAAGTTATAAAGAATTCTGAAAAGCAAGAATTTACCCTAAGTTCACAGAAATTCATTTTGTGTCCACATCTTGCCCTGATCTGCAGGGTGGCTATTTCAAAACTAGTTATGTTGTTTAATGGTGTAAACTCAGACACGTTTTGACGCAGAAATGATGAGTATTACTACTACTGCTTCACGCCGTGAGGGATGAAGATGTGTCTGTATATGTAAAGGAGAGGATCCTAAGGATTTTGAATAAGGCACAGAGGATTGATGTAAATTTGTGGTTTTCATTTCTGTGTCCATTCACTCCAGAGAATTTCCTGGAGTGGCTGAGTCACATTTTGTACTAATTCCTAATGCTATCCAAAATATTTTGCAAGCTTTCAAATTAAAACCTAGTGAAGCTAAAATGAAGAATGCCTGACCCAGAGAGAGAACAAACACAGCAAAACAGTGCTACTTACTTCCCCGGAAGCTTTCAGATGACCTCATTTAGAAATGCCTCCTTGGATCTGTTCAGGATAAGAGCAGGACACCCCTTTGTTTCGCTTAAATCAGTACCTAGTGTCATCCCCAAATGCTTCCTGCTGGCAACACCCTGGAAGCCAGTGGCCCGAATCTGTCCTTCTTCATCTTGCAAACCCTGCGTGTAGCGGAACAGTCCTCAGACCCCGAGGTACCTGTGTGCTCACCTCTGAGCCACTGGCCACAGTCCGCGCCCAGGCTCTCCACCTGATTCCGTGACAGGCAGCATCCTGGGAGAGCTGGTTAGGCAGTGGTCTCAGCGGAGTTTATTAAAATCAGACTGCATGCTGAGGAAATGTGGGCTTAACCATTTTTGTGAAAATTATGTCATATTACTATTGAGGGTATATCTGAATTCATTATAAATATTCCCTATGATACTATGTAGAGTTTGCCCTTAATGAGACTGAAATTTTAATAGAAAGTACTGGAATTTGTTTTTTAAATATATAAAACAAATTCCAATACTTTCTAAAAATATATATCTATAATGTATATAACATATACATATATGTGTATATATAATGTTATATATAATGTTATATATAATGTATATAACATGTATAATATATATTATATTATAAAATATTTATTTATTTATTGAAAACATTGTTTTCAGAAGCGCTAAATGAGTATTTAAAGACAGCAATCACAGAAAATTAGAATACACATACCTTCATATAATTTCCAAAAAGGTTGTGTGTGTGTGTGTGTGTGTGTGTGTGTGCATGTGTAGAAAAGATTACCAATTAGGGTATTTCTTTCTCTACTTACCTTTTTTATTTTTCCCTAAAGGCATACATGGTCAATTATGAGAAATACAATGTCTAGTTTAGATGGAGTGTTATAATTTAACTGGCCTGATTTCTTAACGCAACTTGGTGACAAACCACAGTATTTGATATGAAGAACCATAAACTTAGCACATTTCCTGAGTGCTTCTGAAATGTATATACTTGTGAATTTTGCAGTGTTTTCACACCTTCCACACGATGGAAGATTTAACAGAAATCCTACGTAATAAATGAAACCATCCTAAATGTTTTGAGGTTTAAGAATAAAAATTGGCTTGTCTATTAACACCGTTGAGCTTCGTAACTGTTGTCTTCCTAATATAAATGTAAATCCAGGTAAAAGTAGATTGATCAGCATCACTTAATGTGCTTTTTTCTGATAGTAACGTACTGAGCATTGTGATCACATAGTGTTTTTAGGATCGAGGTCCTGGCTCAGTCTCTTACTGAGTCCCTATGCCAGGATGTCACTTCAAGTTTGTTAGTTTTGTCATTTCTGAGTTGTGTCCTAAACCATACACATATCAGAGGATGGTGAGAAATATGTGGTCACGAATATTTCCTGAATACTTGATCAAAAACTGTGCCAGGCAAGAGTGAAACACAAGTGAGCAGGAAGCATGCCTTCTAGAACAATCTGGCAATGACTTTGTGGACCAGAAAGGACAGAAAAATTAGCAGGACCATAAATGTTGTTCGTGGGGATTTCTTTCCCCTTCCCAAGTGTGTGTGTGTGTGTGTGTGTGTGTGTGTGTGTGTGTGTGTGTGCATCCTAGGAGTATGGGCAAGTAAAGCTTCACATGATAGCAAGTCAAGTTTATTTGTCAGTCGTTTAAAATCCTCCCTAAAAACAGGGTGGGACATTACATAAAAATCATGAACAAGTCCATGAAAAGTGTACAGCCCTCCTAGGTCTTAAATTTTCACCTGAAAAACTGTTGAATAGCCCCAAACGTTGTGTGTATCCTTGTTGAATTCTGTGGTGTCTCACTTCCACTGACCAGCATTGTCTCTCTTCTGTGACAGCTGCCTGTGGGGGGAACCTGACTGGCCCGGCGGGTGTCATTTTGTCACCCAACTACCCACAGCCATATCCTCCTGGCAAAGAATGTGACTGGAGAATAAAAGTGAATCCGGACTTCGTCATTGCCTTGATATTCAAAAGGTACCATCTCTTGCAGAATCCTTCTTTGATAGAATGTTAGGGGTCATACCTCAAGATTACGTTGTGTATCCCTTCACAGAGGGCCTGGTTTTCCCCTGAATGAAGACCCTCGAACTTGTTCTCACAGCGTCTATGTCAGGCTGCAAAAGGACATACACGAAAGTAGATGACTTTGCTCTGGAGCATTCTACTTGCTCTAGGACACACATGGCATAGCAGGAATTACTTTGAAATGCTATCTTGCATGCAGTCTGTTCCACATGAGAAGGCTTAATTTACAGAATATTCAAGAACAGTAATAGAAAGGTGATATAGATGGACTTAGTATAATTTCTCATCAGCGTCTCCTATTTCCCCACATGTGTGATAACGAATTCATTTCCATCATACGTCTTGTCCGACATTCCCAAAGGAAGCCCTTGTATTTGTGATAATATCTTTATTATCATTGAGATATCATGACCTGATAGAATTTTGAAAATGGAAGTTCCCCAATGTGGTTGCTGTAAAGTCTGAATTAATAGATGTTACTTTTTAAAAAACTTACTCCTGCTAAACTTGATGATGAAGTTTCAAACATTATGATTACCTTATAAATATAAATTCTATAGGACTATCATATTACTTGTATCTGGTATATGATAATTGATTTTTTTTCCAAATCCCAAGATCTCCACTTTTGCGTTTTGATTTTTGAACTGAAGGAACCACAAATAAGTGGTTCTTTAGGTTGGCCTGTGGACCTCTTACGTCTCCAGGGTGAAGGGGTCTAATCACATTTACTTGTGGATCGAACACGTTTCCCTTTCTGGTGTTTATGTCACCACTCCAGGCCTGGCTGTGATTATGTCTTCCTTCACTTTCTCCTCCTGATGGGATCTGAGTCAGTGTGATTTTAAATGCCCGTGATGCTAAGTGTTAAGTAGTCTGATAAGCCATCATGTCTTGAATTTACTCAAGCTGCTATAAATTTACCTCACGATGAATACGTAGTATGTCTCTCAGCTACTACACAAAACCACTGAATATTTGCTGCTGTATTTTTGGATATCTCTGTGGGTTTTGTGAATGTTAACTTCTTCCAGTGCCTTCCTTAAAGCCAGGAGACACCACTGGTACCAGGAGATTAAAACTAAATTAACAATTAAAAGCCTCTTAGAGAACACAGAGCCTTATAAGTAAGAGTTTCCTATCTTCCAATGTGTCACAGTGACTAATTATCAAGGTTCCCAAAGTGCAATCCATGTGATAAGACAGAAGGCAGTTTTTTTTTTTTTTAAGATTTTATTTATTTATTTCACAGAGGGAGAGAGATCACAAGGAGGCAGAGAGGCAGGCAGAGAGAGAGAGGGGGAAGCAGGCTCCCCGCTGAGCAGGGAGCCCGATGTGGGCCTCGATCCCAGGACCCTGAGATCATGACCTGAGCCGAAAGCAGAGGCTTTAACCCACTGAGCCACCCAGGTGCCCAGAAGGCAGTTTTATACAAGAAGTCTTTTTTTGTTTTGTTTTATTCTGTTTTTCTTTTTTTTTTCCTATTTTACACACCTCTCTGGAAAGAAAGTAGAAGTAGAAAATCTCCAACCCTTCTTCCACCTTTTAGATCCTGAAGTCCTTAGCTGACGCAATTTAATGGAAAAATCACACAGTTGGGAATGATCCTGAGACCTTCCAACCAGATCTACTTAGTAGAGAGAGGGGGAACCAGAAGCAGTGGGTGAGGGACAAGGATTTCTCCTACTCCAGCAAAGAGGGGCTGGCATGGACTCGTATTGTCCAGATGCACGGTTTCAAGAACATGACTCAAGTCGGGTGTGTTTCCGTTGAGCCTGGGCGGGACCGCAGCTGGCCTTACTACCAGTAAAGACAAAGCATTGTTTGACCTGGAGCATTAGCTCCAAAGCTCATCCTGGTAGTTGGGATGACTGGGGAGGGATGGCTTCTCGAATGCCCCTGTCGAATGTGGAGCCTGTGCTACTCACACACTGGGAGTCAAATTAAATTTGGTTTAAACGCTGGGCCAGCCCTTGGTCTCTTGTTGGGGTTCATGGATCGTGCAGTTAGCCTAAGTAGAAGTACAAATGGGTTTTACAAGTGGAATCATAATGAATTACAAATTTCACTCCAGACTTTTACGCATGGATTATGGTATATCCAGAGAGAGAGAGAGAGAAGTCAGATTGCTTTCTGTCTATGCCTTGATGTATTTCCAGTGTTCAAAAATAATCTATCACAATAATTAGCTATGCCAATTATTGCGGATGAAGTGTGACCAGATTCTAATAACATTCTTTTAAAGTATTCCAAAAAAGTTCTTATTCTAATTAAATCCTGCTTGGTTGATACAATTCCTGTTGGTGCCTTTATCCTTGCTCATGCCAATATTTTACTCCTTGTTCATTTCTGATTTCAAGGAATCTGTCAAATAAACAGACTAGGAGACCTTTCACAACGTCCTTTAGTAAATCTGACCAGGGGCCTCCCACGGGACCCAGTGTAGCCTTGACATAAATGGCACAGCACAACGAATGGCCTGGGACATGGTTCATGTGGGGGCCTCCGTGGTGCCCACTCTGTCACTCCCTCAGAGTGCCGTGGGCAATTTCTGAAGAGAGCTTCTGTTCCCGTGTCATCCCTTGAGTCTGCAGAAAAACAAAGCCACTTTAACAATCCCGTGTTGGTGATTATTAAGACTCCTGACTCTCCATCCCTCTTACCCACTGCCAACTCAAAGGAGAGATAGTAGAAGGTGCTCAGAGTGAGCCCTTGCTAAGGATTCAAAGGCCCTGATTCAGAGATGGGGAGAAGTGGACAGCCAATCAGAATGCATTACTTAAATTCCTCTAATTTGTTGGTTTGTTCTGATCTCATCAAGATCTTATCCATCTGTACATTTAGTCTTTTACTGAGAGTATGTTCATTTTTGAAGCTCCCAGATTATCATCAGCCTTCTCATCAGAAATGGCAGAGACACTGAAAGCCAGGTCCAACTTGAGAGCTTTGGGGATTACCAGGATATTTAATACTAGAAAAGAAAGAGAGACAGAGAGAGGAGTGGAGACAGAGGAGGGGGATGGGAAAGAGATAGTTGGCTAAAGTCAGTGATGGAGAAACATGGCCTGGAGCAGGTGCCTACTGCAGTCTGTACCATCACAGTGACGACTCACGTCAGCCCTCTTACCCAAGCACGGAGAAGCAGTCACGTGTTAAAAGTAAACAAAACAATGGGGCGCCTGGGTGGCTCAGTCTTTAAGCCTCTGCCTTTGGCTCAAGTCATGATCCCGGGGTCCTGGGATCAAGCCCCACTTTGGGCTCTCTGCTCAGCGGGAAGCCTGCTTCTCCCTCTCCCACTCCCCCTACTTGTGTTCCCTCTCTCACTGTGTCTCTCTCTGTCAAATAAATAAATAAAATCTTTTTTTAAAAAGTAAACAAAACAAAACAAAAAGACTCACAAAAAAGAATTTTAAACAAAACTTTAATAATTGTTTTTCAAACTAAAGATATTCACATAAAAATCAAATATCAGTGGAATTCTTCCTTTTTAAGCCCCTTTCCTCCAAACCACACTTCATTAGCAATTTCATGAGTGCAGGGAAGAGCTGTTTCGTCTGTGTTATAAGGATTCATCTTATAGACAGCTTCAGAATATAGTATTTTGAATACAGTGGTCATTCTGTAAAATACTAACAGTATTTATCATTGCTAGTAGTTATATGCATCACTATTTTGACATGTAAATTGTCATTACATTTCACTTTTGGGTTTTTCTAATATTTAACAAGTGTTGCTTGGAAGCAAATGGACTCACTATGTGATCTCAGCAACTTTCGAGTCTGGAAGATGAGAGATACATATTAGGTGCCTAACCTGATGAATTCTATTTGCTTTAGTTTCAACATGGAGCCCAGCTATGATTTCCTACACATCTATGAAGGAGAGGATTCCAACAGACCTCTCCTTGGAAGTTTCCAGGGCTCTCAAGCCCCAGAAAGAATCGAGAGTAGTGGAAATAGTGTTTTTCTGGCATTTCGGAGTGATGCATCTGTGGGCTTGTCCGGGTTCGCGATTGAATTTAAAGGTACTGTGATCAGTTTCATTTGTGTGCCAAATAATTTATATCAAGATTTTCCTGTCATAAGCATTTATTTCTGATATCTTGCATGTCTGTTTAGTATGTAAAATGCTCGCATCTCTGTCATCTCTCTGGGGAAAGACAGTTTGATCTTTCCAGTGGAAAAGAAAATGTAGACATTGTTCTACCATAGCTGAAAGAAAATAAAAAAAACTATGAATAATTTATTTTCCCCAAACTTATGGCCATGTAAAAATAAATTATGATTTGTGTGATGGAGGATTTGATGACATGTAAGAATTATTTTAAGATGTGTTTTAATATCTTCTAATTTGTTTTGTCAGAATAACTAAGAATAAGTACATCAAAATAGCTTAGATGTATTGCCATGTTTTTCCAAGTATAATATTTGTGGCCCTTCCCCTGCCTTACCACTCTTGGGCACCGGTCTGATGAAGGGTCTAGGCCAGACAGAGATTCCTTCTGTGGTCACCAGACGGGTGTCTCCCAGTTCATTTGGGATCTACCATCCCTATGACCAAACATCCAGAGAAAACAGAGACAAACTCACAAAAAACACCCTAAACTAATCATTTTGCTATAGGATCCATGAAAATAATTACACACTTTTCAAATCCATTTCTCATGTGAACAAAGAAACAAGGTATATTACTAAGTATTAGAGAAAAGGAGTTAAGGAAATATCAGTTCTCAGTAGTGAGTGCTTTGTAAAAAATAATGAGAATACGTATATTTTAACTTTTTAGTTACTTATTACTGGTAATTAAATTGTCACATAAAGTGCAAAACACACTTCATCTCTGTTAACTCTTCACTGGGCATGTGTCTCTTCACACATGGTTTTAAGTAGAAAATTAATGTATTTCCCTCTAAACACCAAAACCTGCAAACTCACTGATTCTTCTGAAAATGTACCGTAGAAGGAAGTGTAGACAGTTTGGCAGTCAGAGGAGTTGTGCTTTGGGGTGGGATCCATTAATGTATGAACGATTGGAAACAGGGCGTTCAAGCATTTACCGTATCGTCAGGTAGTTTCTGTATTAACAAGAACCCACAGAAATGCACCTCGCCACGACAGAGCCCGTCCTATAACGAATTTAAGAAAGCACCGCCCTGCTTCTGCGTACAGGGCTGAACACTGCTCAGTGTCTTCTTGGACACCGTGTGCCCTCCAGGGCATCGGGTAGGTGATCGGCGAGCCAGTGGCTAACGACGGGAGGAAAGCCCTGCCTCTTCTGCTCGGGTTCTTGGGTGACCAGGCTCGCCACCGACCCGGCGGCCGGAGCCCTTCCTGTCTGGAAGGCTCTCCAGGCGAGGCGGCCATCGAATACAACCCGCCGAGAGCGGGGGGAGCAGCCGGAGCGCGCCCGCCCGGCCAGCACCCCTGCAGGGCCAGCGCCGAGAGCAGTAGGCGTCCGGCAGCCTCGCGGAGCCGCCACCTCTGGCCCCTGGCTGGCCACCCGCAAGCCCCAGGCCGGGTGCTCAGGGCTGTCTCCTTAAGGAGGACCGACGCCGACTATGGCAGAGCACAACACGTCGTGAAGTCACCGAGTTAGAGAACGTGGCGAACCGTAAGCAAAAACAACATCTGTGATCGATCGTGAAACATCCGGAACGGACAGCCAGATGAATGGAACCGAAGGATTAGACGCAGGTCATTTGGAGAAATGAAGACGACACTTGCCATCAGGAGCCTAAGTTAGTGACACCGAGCGGATAATCGTGTAAGTGGCCTTAACCGAACAGTCAACGACACTTAGAGAGATTTATAAGGAAACGTGACTGAAGAGGCTGAGCAGGCAGCCGACCTGTACGGTTGACCCCTTCACTGAGCTTCGCTGCCCCGGCGCGGCCTGGGTGACCAGGTCCCCTGCGTCTGTGCCGAAGCGGATGCCCGTCCCCTGAGCTGTACCCCCGGGCCACCAGCCGCCTGACGCTGCGTCGCCCGTCTCAGTCATCCCCCCTGCTTGGCCCGCGGTGGGCATCTCGTCCTCATGCATCATCACAAGAAGACGGGTGAGGACGGGGCGCCGAGATATTGAGAGAGAGAGACCACACTCACCTAACTTTTATTACAGCATATTATTATAACTCTTTTATTTCATTGTTAGTTATTACTGCTCATCTCTTCGTGTGCCTAATTTACGCGTTAAACTGTCACAGGAATGTAACAGAACAAAATAAAGTGTACGTAGGGTCTGGTGCTGTGTGCAGTTTCAGCCATTCCTGAGGGTCTGAGAACGCATCCCGGATGGGGGGCTGCTGGGCCAGGAGACGATGTCGGCGACCGGGCCGGGGCTCCCGTCTGCCGGCTGCCCAGGGCGCTCTGCGAGATGCTGCTGAGCAGCCGCCAGCGCATCGGCCCTTCTGGCCCCTGCAGGCCCAGCTGTTCATTCCTGCTCTGCCGAAGCTAAGCGTTCCGTGCTTTAGATGGGGCTTACTCCGCTACAGTGAATCAACACAGCATCACCTGCCCTTCAGAATACCCAAACTGGTTTTCAATAAAATGATTAGAATACTGGTCCCAGCACAATACACAGGGACAGACTCCAATACCAGCAGAATAAGAGCCTGCAAAAAGGTGTTATGTTATTTTACATATAATAATATGTATCATCAGTCATATGTTAACACAAATTATATATTCTTATAATACACATTTATATATATATGTCTGCATACATTTAGATGCTTTGGTTATAATGCAATATATGTAAAAACATGACAATATAATATATTATAATATGATAATACAATAATATATATTAACAGTATAATAAAAGTATATTATATTATTCAACTAATAAATAATATATTATGTATTATATAATGATATAATATATTATAATCTATAACTTTTTTAGTATGTATTTCATTTTACCCAAAGTATATAAGTAAGTAAATAGCATAACAGATTCTTATAAATAAGAATTAAGATTAAGTCAACAATTGCCAAAGAGAGCTCTGTTTGGCTGATGTTGACACACAGATCTTTATAAATATAATGGAAAATATGGAATATAATATGGAATATAATGGAAATAATGGAATAAATACAGTTAAACAAGTCTCTTTTTTCCTTGCAAAGCTTCCCAAACTTTGTACTTTTTTCCTCTTCTAAACAGCACCCATTCCTAAGAGAATGTACAGTGTAAAGTTTCCAGAGCTCCTTTCATTCTTCATCTCTCCTGGCATAGCTGCACAGTCTCTCAGGTGGTCTTCCTCCAAACACAACTGTATAGAATTCGTAATAAGCAACATGTAGACAGTCAGTAAGAAAATGTTTAAATGGGGACCAATATTAATCCCAACCAAAAAAAATTGAAGTCTACCCTTTCTAATTTTCAGAGATCTTTTTTTATATGTGCGATCAGCACTGGATTTTGTACAATGAATGAAGGAACTGACCTGTGTCAACTTTCTCCAGTGGGAATGATTGTCAAGCCAAAAAGAGAGAGCAAAAACAAAACAAAACAAAACAACAAAAGGAGAGAGCAAAAGCATGTTTATTTTATCCACTCAGGTTATCTCTGAGCCTGTGTTGGCATTGACGACCGCACTCAGTGTCTGGCTCTCACGTACACATGTAAGCCAAACTGTGTTTTCATAACTTTCAGCTAAACAATGAAGATGGAAATCTCAGGCAACTTCTGTAGCAATCACTGGAAGATCTATAAAATTCTGTTCTTGAGTCTTCTGACATTACCAGGAACGTTGGTGATGGCGTGAAGGCTGTTGACATGCACAAGCAAAAGGCAATTCAAATGATGAAGTGATGTATAACTATACACATATATAAACATGTAATATATATAAACACATATAAACATATGTACACATATATAAACATATTTGCCTATGTATGTTTCCATTTAGAGATTTTTGGAAGGTCTCCTGACTATAAAGACATTTAGAATATTAAGGTCACCAAAAGTTAATGGAATTAACCATGTAGCTACAAGCTACGAGAAAGTTTTGTATTTTGATTTGGGAAAAGACAGGTTTTTAGTGAAAGTGTCCTATCTCTTCAAGCTGCAGCTTCCGATTCTCCACGTGGGCAGCGGGCGGGCGGCCATCCCCGGAGAGGCTGGTGAAGGGCAGGAGTAGAGCCCGCCCGGCCCCCGGTCCGGCCCTTGCTGCTGAGCAGGCCCGGATGCATCTGGGCGCCCCCTGCACTTAGGTGGGGGCGTTTGCGGGGCTGGTACAGGGCAGAGGCGGCCCCTGACGCTCCTCCATCAGTCCTTCCCCGGAGAGGTGTGCTCTGTGTCGGGAGCTCGGAGGGCGCATCCCTTCCCACCTTCCTGCCCGGTAGGCTGTTCAAGCAGCATCAGAAAGCGCACTCGGCTCGCGTGAACCATCCGGTCCCCCCGAGGAGCCGCGTCCTCTCATTGCTTCGTAATGCTTACTGTGGTCTCATGTTAATAGGATTTCAGCACAAAGGTCAAAAATGACCTCAACCTTTCCTGAGTCAATGTCTTTCGATCATTACTATAATCCAGAGAAGAGAGAAACGATGCATACAAAAATAATGTATTTTTTTAATGACAGTGATTCAATAACAATTCTTCTGTAAAATGTGGTTAGAAAAAAAGAAATATAATTTTATTAAATAGGAATTTTTCTTATTTTTCTATAATAATTAACTGATAATTGTTAACATGATAATCATTTTATGACAATTATTAATATTAACTTGATAATTAAGTAATAACTTGGTCATTGGTCCATCTGTGACTACTTTCTGAGTATTTCTTGTACACCAGGCACTGTTCTAGGCACCAAATAAAGGGTAAGCAACCAAAGGAACAGAAGGTTAAAGTTCTGTCCTCATGGAGCTGACATGTATTTCCTCCACAGAGAAACCACGGGAAGCCTGTTTTGACCCTGGAAATATAATGAACGGGACAAGAATTGGCACAGACTTCAAGCTTGGCTCAACTGTCACCTACCAATGTGACTCTGGCTACAAGATCGTGGACCCCTCGTCCATCACGTGTGTGATCGGAGCGGACGGAAAACCTGCCTGGAGTCAAGCCTTGCCTTCCTGCAATGGTACGCATGGATTCTAGGTTTCCCTTCAATAATATGTCTATTTTGGAATGCGCCCAATCCCACTTTAAAACCCTGCCCACGTCAGTGCTCTGTTCCTCTAGCAGAAATTGATGTCAGATCGCATACAGTGCTCATGTGGACCAAGAACTTCACGTTCCTCCCTCATTGAATGGAACTATGGGCCATTGTCACGGGCTTTGGGAAGGGCCAATATTTTTCTCTCGGTGAGATAATTTGGCATTTTTAACTTCTGGGTTTGCATAGTCCAGGCCCAAGGTACATAAGAGACACTAATTGACAGTGTCTAAGTGCACTCTCTCTGTTTCTTTCTGTGTCTCTGTGTCTCTCTGTGTCTCTCTTTCTCTGTCTCTATTTCTCTCCATATATATATTTGTCATTTTCCTCCAAAACATCAATCATTGTAATACTTCATAAAGCCACATATTAAAAGGTGCGATCCACCTTCAGGGACAGAGCCACACTGCGGTGAGAGCAGCCTGGGGGCAGATGCCCTGGGCCGTGCAGTGACAGGAGGTGACACAGATTTCCAGGTCACTGGCCGTGCTCTGTATGTGACTCTAGGCTGTGGTTTCATCGGAGTCTCCAGACAAAACTGCTCCAGCTGTGGACGGATGACGTGTGCCCTCCACCCTGAGAGTGACACACATTAAAAAAAGATGGTAAAACCCCATGAGTTCTAGCAGGAAAAAAAAAGTGATTTCCAAGTTATTTTGGGATGAACTCAAGGACCAGTTTAGTTATATTGAACTTACACAAAATTTTCCCCTCCCCCCGGGACAGCTCACCATATTACTAGTGATTTATGAACAAATAGGTGCATAAAAATTAAGGCAAACAAAACAAACAACCCAGCGTCATGCCCTGGGTTACACTGCGCCTTCTGGGTTTCTGAAAGGAAGGAAGGAAGGAAGGAAGGAAGGAAGGAAGGAAGGAAGGAAGGAAGGAAGGAAGACAGACAAACCTGCAGCCTGTTGAATCTTCCTAATCTCACCCATTTTAATAATAAAACCACGATCCTTGAAGCCTCTCAGGTGGCAGGGTTCTGGAAGGGCGGAGTGTGCTGAGAAGGGGAGGTAATGTGCGCTGGTCTCCACGCATGATGCGTGGGTCCCAGACGCTTTCCGCTACTGTCTGGACGTGACTGATGAGGTGTGTGTCCGCTGCACTGTTCTCTCGTGTGTGGAGCGTAAGAGGGAAGGCCCGTCCTCTCTGGTGCCTTCCCAGTGTGCGTCAGCTCCTGGGGCTTTTCCTCCGTGCAAATCGACAGCCTGCCCACGGCCTGTGCCCAGGAGTGGGTGGTGGTGAGCCTGCCCGCACTCTTTCGGCCCAGAGGAAAAGCCACAGACATGGAACCTAGTTCCAGACCAACTGTTAAGTCCCTGGATGAGGTGGAGAAGTGGCCCGGTGCCTGCGGACCTCCATGTCCTCGCTCCAGGGACAATGGTAATATCCGCCGTACAGCCTCCGCGGGGTCACCCTAATGATCACACGGAGATTCAGCTATAAAAGATAGATGTATATATTAAATTTCATAGAAACTTAATATAAATTCCATCTTATGTTAACTACATTTAAAATGCAAGTACTCTTTATAAAATATATATAATGCCCTATATATAAAATAAAATGCCCAAGAACCTCGTAGATTTGAAAGGTCCTCAGAAACATCATTCATCTCAAATTCTGTTTAATCTGAAAGTAATCTAAAACTTCTGTTTCAATGTGGCTGTTATTTTTTACATTTGCAAGTTTGAAAATCACTTGTTATATATGTAAATTAGTCTTTATATATAAACATATACATACTTATAAATATAAAGGGAAATAAACCTACAAACATATAATAAAATATATATTATCTATTTATATTATTAGTAATACATAAGCATATAAACTTATAATACATGTTAAGTATATATTAAATCTATTTTATTTATTTATTCATTTATTTATTTATTTTAAAGATTTTATTTATTTATTTGACAGAAAGACACAGCAAAAGAAGGAACACCAGCAGGGGGAGTGGGAGAAGAAGAAGCAGGCTTCCCTCTGAGCAGGGAGCCTGATACGGGGCTTGATCCCAGGACCCTGGGATTATGACCTGAATGGAAGGCAGAGGCTTAATCCACTGAGCCACCCAGGTGCCCCTAAATATATTATATTTAAATAAATGCAATAGCAAAAAGTGAATATATTAGGTCAAATAAAAATTAGATATATATTAAATTTAGATTAAATATATATGTATCATGTAAATGATACATGTACATATATAAAGATAATATGCATATAAAGAAAACAAATTTATAAGGGAATTTTGTAGATTTTTAGCTCTAGGCAGCATAAGTTAGCTTTGAATTTTAAATCCTCATCAGGAAGGTCGATTTATCAATCCATACTTCCAATGATCAATCTTTTTTAGGATTTTATTTATTTATTTGAGAGGGAGAGAGACAGAGACAGAGCATGATGAGCAGGGAGGAAGGGCAGAAGGAGAAGCAGACTCCATGGGAGCCCGATGCGCGGCTCGAACCAGGGAGCCCGATGTGGGGCTCGAACCCAGGACCCTGGGATCAGGACCTGAGCCAAAGGCAGATGCTTCACCAGCTGCGCCACCCAGGCACCCCTCCATGGATCTATTTAATGAAAAATGCCGAACAGCTACATATTTAAGTTATTGTGTGAGCTGCTTTGGGAGATTGAACAACATAAAAGTTACGGGTCCTTCTTGCCAAGTTGACTAGAAACTAGAGGGTGAGGCGCCTGGGAGGTGAGCACAGTGGAGGGGGCTGCAGGGCACCCGCAGGAGGGGGGCAGGAGGAGGGCCTCTGGTTGGAGCACCCAGGAGGGGTAAGGTGTGAGCTCAGGCCCCCTGTCAGGGAGCAGGTCCTGCTAGTGGGGGCCGCGTGCCCCGTGTCTGGCCTGCAGGCGGGCCCCAGGGACGTGGGTGTGGGACCCAGCTGGCCGCCTCGTTCTGCCCTCACACGGAGAGCCACCAGCCCCTTAGCTCCTGAACAGCCTGGGGAGTGCACACCCACGGGCCACAGTCCCAGGGGTCATGGGCTGCCTGCAAGCTGCCCGCCTGGGTCTTGAGGACCCTCCTGGTTTGGGAGGGAGGTCCTCAGGGCGAGGCCAGAGCAGTGGCCCAGGGTTATCCATCTCGAGGGAGCCAAATCCTGGCTTCACCCCCCAGGGCTCAGAGGGCAAGAATAGCGCCCTCACAGTGTTGGGAAGGTCGAATGCGGTACACCTAAGGCTCCCAAGCAAAGTAGATGCTCAATAAATAGAACATCTCTATCCTTTATGTAAATTTCATTCTATGTATGAATTTTAATCTATATGTAAATGCACACGTGATCATTTTCATGTAACAGAGGCCAACTCTTGGATTGCGTCCCGTCAGCATGTGACTATTGAGCATGGAATCCCAGTACCTCCAGGGCATTTACACTGCGAGTCCCAATAGATGCACCACATGAGTAATGTACAAACACATTAAAAAAGATATAACTTTACAGAAAAGTTCTAATGTCTGTTTTCTTATATTCCATTAAATGATCTGTACATCCCAGCTATGTTTGTATCCCTCTCAGACACCGCAGTAGACATTACGTATGGGGACCAAAATAAAAATAAGAAAGAAGATGAGTTTTAGACTTTGTTAAGTAATAATGCTGGAGGAATTAAATTTGAAAGTTAAATACAATTTGAACTGTTGAGGGATGATAATAAATAGTTTAGCCATAGAATAAACATAAATAAATGAAGTCACATTTGGACAATAGACCTATAATCAAATTTTAAATTAGAAACTATTTCTTTTTCTTTATTTGAAGACCTATAACGTCAAGCATGGTTTCTATTTACGAGTCCTCGAAGTGCATAAAATATAAATTTTTATTAATGCTATTTATTTACATTTCAGTAAAGCTCAAAATCCCAAATCATTAAACCAGAAATTATCTCCTGCATAGTTTTTTTGGATCTGTCATGGAGGAAAGCACATTTTGTGCATGAATCAATATCTGTGGATTATTCAGATGACTCATTAAATCAGGGGACTTCTATAGTTTAAACATTTCGATAGTTCATACATTATGGAATGCAGTCAGTGCATTTTGGACAAGTTTGTTTTAAATGTACGATGTTTTTTTTTCCTTGGTGATTCATCTGTTGTGTCCAATTTTTCTTCACTGAAATTTACTATAAAGTCAGAACTGAAATGGAAACACCTTGGATCCCCTTTCATGGGGCAGGATGTTTGCTGTGGTATTTTTGGTTTACATTCAACCTGATTGTATTTGTTGTCTTTACATATGAGACATATATTCCAGTTAACCAGTTGGATGGGTACGTTTCTTGTGACCATCTGTAATGATGCTGTTGCTACTCCGTATTCATTTAAAAAATGATCTGTTTAATACATTGATTACCAAAGAGTAAGCACGTATCTATTTTTCTTTTATCACAGTAACGTAAAATAATTTCTGTTATGGGAAAGCCCAAGCCCATATATTTCTCATATCAACACAGTCATACAGACAGAATAATTACTGAGAATGAAATGACAATTCTCTACATATTTTTTTTATCAATTTCACAACGGTTGTGTTTGAAATATATAGTTTGGGTGTTTATCTTTAGTGACTGAGGAAGAACATGTAGGCATAACCCAATTTATCAAGGCAACAGTGGACCTAAAATATCAGGTCAGTTTCCTTTCATTCATCTTTATTTTTCCCAATGTCCTCTGTTATCATAAAATAATACTCTTTCATTCTACCCTTGAAAAAAATAAATCTTTGTAGTTATTCTTTCACAAGTTCATCAGAGGGTGTCCTTGATAAGGCAGAAGTCTGACAATTTGGGCATCTAAATATTACCCCAGGGATGATTAACTTGTATTTTTTATTTGTACTTGTGGCTTAAAATTTGAAATGGATGAATTTTCTAGATGAAAAAAAGAGGATATTTGCACAATTATCTGCTTGAATTTTGTGTGGCTGAAATATGATAAATTTCTATTCTGTATTGGTACTTACTTTTTAAATTTTGAACTTTAAGCTTTTAAGGAAAAAGAAATAGTCTTGAAATAACCCAATTACACTTTCATGGATGAGGTGAAAGAAAAATGAAGTCTTGTATCCAAACCAGTAGAATAAGTCACCCAACACTTCATGTAAAACTTGAAGCTTGCGAGTTTTACTGATAATTAGAAGTTAATATAAAATTTTTCTATTTGGAATTGTAAAAACTTCAATGGAAGTGCATTGAAATGATAAAACTATTCTGAATTAAGGCATCAGCATGAAAACCACAGTTAGTATAGTTAAATAATACCTCTGGGAGCTGATCACAAATAGGTCAAAGCTATTGGATGCATAAGCTATTTTCCTTTGACACTTAAGATATACGTTTAGCATGCTATTGTCAGGTATAGCTTTGAAATCTCACAAATCATGAATGAGGTGCTTGGAAGTTAGGGTCAGTATATTCCAAGGAGCTTGACTCATTGTAGAGAGTGCCCATTAATTAGGACTTCACCTGTGCTGATTAACACTCAAAAGATTCAATATATTATTTTTGACTTCTGCCTTCTTTTAGTGCTTGGAAACTCTCATATCAGGAAGAAAGTTGTAAAAATACAGACTTTCTCAAATGCTGAAAATGAGTCTGACTTCAGGTCCGGATGGTGTACCTGAGATGAGGCGGTCAGGCGGCAGGTGGTGGTCCGTCAGGGTCTGCTGTTCCTGGCATGCTCCACAGACTGGACCTCTTCTTACGTGAAAGAAGAGGGACTGAACTATAGGCCGTTTCATTAAAACACTGGAAATCATGAGACTGGGATTCAATTAAATATCTGTTTTAAAATGCTTACGGAGAGTGTTTTCTCAGCAAAAGCAATGCACAAGTGAATAAAATCATCAGAAGCGAAATAAAGGCACACACATGCCAGGTTCTGCATGTGACAACCCACCTTCTCTCTGCCTAGTTAGGAATTAATTCGGTTTTAAGCCAAACTTACAGGAAAAGACTTCAGCACATCACTCTTGAACTGAATCTATAAGACGAAAAGTTAAAGCAATAACCCAACACTAAAAGCAAACATTATTCTTTTTAAGTCCCATAGTAATATAAAATCAGTAGAGGGCGCCTGGGTGGCTCAGTGGGTTAAAGCCGCTGCCTTCGGCTCAGGTCATGATCCCAGGGTCCTGGGATCGAGGCCCACATCGGGCTCTCTGCTCAGCGGGGAGCCTGCTTCCTCCTCTCTCCTCTCTCTCTGCCTGCCTCTCTGCCTACTTGTAATCTCTCTCTGTCAAATGAATAAATAAAATCTTTAAAAAAAAAAAAAAAAAAAAAAAAATCAGTAGAAAACTGAAATCATCTTTGTAGGTAAATTAATCTGATGATTCAGTAATTCAAGAATCTGTCTGTATTGAACTTGTTAGTGGGTTAGAGCTGTTTTCGTGATTCTTTCAGCCCGTCTGGGAAAGGCCTGAAAATCATCTTAGGTTTTCCTCCTAAGTTGTGCTCGCTTTATTCAAACCTGGAAGCCCTCTGTGTTTCTTTTTCCATCACTTGGGATAGCAATGCTAAGTAGTTTCTCACGTTGCTACTTTGTTGTTTCTGAACAACAGTGGCGAGCCGCTCCCCGGCGCGGGGAAGGCACTGCTCATGACCTTTGCCTGATTCCCCCTGCAGCTCCCTGTGGAGGCCAGTACACGGGATCCGAAGGGGTCGTTCTGTCCCCCAACTACCCTCACAATTACACGGCTGGCCAGACATGCCTCTACTCCATAACAGTACCCAAGGAGTTCGGTAAGTTGGCTTTTCAGTGTTGGATTCATCATTCGGTGTCATGTTTGTTTCATGGTTGATTCTTCTGTCATTTTATAAACAAATATTTCAGCTCTTGATATAATAAAGTAACACACAAGAAGATGAGTTGTGTTAAAGCAGCACGTTTCCTAAAGGTATAGAGTAGCCACTACAATTTTTCTATCAATGTGGTATAAAATGCTTAAATGTTCTTTTAAGATCGGGATCCAGAATAATCAGACAGTATGTTTGGCTTTGCTCCTACTTCTGTTAGAAAGCATTTTTTTCCCCCTCAAGGGAGGATCGCCTAGTAAGGTGGGCCAGGGGAACACTGTATTAATTCGTATGTACATTTTGTAATCAGATTATGATGGAAATCCCTGGATCACTGAAGTCACCTCTGAGTGATTAGTGATTCAAAAACAGGTAGAGCCCCCACCTGCCTCCTCCACATCTAACTCGTGATGTTCCCCCCTAATGCTTCCAATCCGAACCAGCTTTCCAAGTGGCTTCATTTCTGGAAGAGCCTTCCTGGGGCGGGGGGGGGGTGTCTGCCCTCAGTTTACCCAAAGCTGGATTCCTGCACCTCCAATCTCACTCTTGACCACAGGTATTTCTTATTATTGGACTTATTTTATGGAGTAAACCAGATAGAAGCTTTTATAGCTTTATAGCCAAGGTTCTTTTTTTTTTTTCTCCAATAGTAAAATTTAAAACCTTACATAGTTCAGGTGTTTTTTGTTCTTGACATTCAAAATAGCAGCCACCTACTCAGAGATATAAAGCAAAATTATAAAAATTCGAAGGGGTAGAATCTGTTTGAGGGAAAACATTTTAAAAAGTGCAGTTTTATGACAAGAAAGTTAATTGATGGGTAGGAAAGTGGCATGTGGGAGACAAATGGTTTCTGGGAATTTCTAGTATTTAGAATGCACAGGTCTGCTGAAGCTAATGAAAACCTCCAGCAAGCACTGACACCAGCCTTAGGTAGTTTAGATCACAGGCCCTTCGTGAACCGTGCAATGTAACTTGCTTGGTCTCTGCACCCACACCATTTAGTGTCCACCCTGGGCCAGTTCTCAAGAATGATGGGGTTTTCAGGTGGGGCCTTTCTTGTAGCATCTTGCTCCGTTAAGAGATGGTAATCCGAGCGTCAGCAATGATGGATGTTCTCCTGGGGACCAGGGCAGAAGGACCAGCTTCCCAGGGGCAAAGGGCAGATTCGCTTACTCTGTAAATGAACAGCACCAGTTAGTCTCATTTAACAAGGGAGATGGCTTCAGAGTGCTTGTTTTTGTTATAATAAACAGACAAGAAAACTGAGAATAGCTCCTAATCCTCACTCTATGCTGGACCAATTCCTCTAAACTAATGTCACTAATTTGGTTCCAGTTAATTCATTTTTTCTAACTAAGGGCTCCATAGCAACCTCCAGTTACTTTCCAAGAATATTCCTTTTATTTTTGTTCATAGATACATGAGAGACTATATTTATTACAATGGAATATAGCAGCCATAATCTATGATTTCGGTTTGTTTTAAAATTTATTGAATTGTCACAACTGTGGTTTTTTAGCAGAATAAAAAGTCACACCGCTTTCCTAAATACTGAGAATCGTTTTCTAATCTGAAATGTCTAATGATATACATTTATTACATTGTATCCAGGCAGACAATTTAAATTTGAAATTAAAATAGTTATACAGACTATTTCATGAAAATCTATACTGTCTTATATCTTGTATTTTCTTCTCTTTCTCACTCTTTCGTGGGAAATAAATTAATTCAATAATTAATTCAACGATTGTCATAAGGGCCAAGATGAATGAAATGCCCACTTTTTAAATCTCATCTTTAAATCTGAACCTTGCAAGGTAGGAAGGGACACCACCGCGATGAACACAGGCTCCAAATGGGAAGGACGTTTAAGGCAGGTCTTCGGATACCCCAATCCTCTCCCTATTTTCATCCAAAAGCATCACCAAAGTATCCTTTCTAAAGCAAATCTCTGATCATGGAAACACCATGATCAACATCTTTCACTCCCTTTTTTGCCCACAAGCAAACCCCACATATTCGGGGGGGACCTTCCAGGCCCTGAAGCCTCAGGCTGCTGTGGCCTTTGCTCCCCAATTCCCGCCTCTCCCCTTCCTCTCGGAGCACCTGCCAAACCAGACCAAGGGCCACATCCCACGGTCACCGGTAGAATCGTGCTCCAGATGCTCACGGGCGGGAAGGGACGCCCTGCGTGTCGTTCCTCCGCACGAGGGGCTGCCGTCTTCCTGCTTTAAGCCCCGGGCTGCTGCTGACTCCCCCGCTGGACACGGACTCCCCACAGAGGGACGCGGCTGCCTGTGGCTCACGTCCTGCGGCCCGTGCTCGTCCCGTCCTGGTCACGGTCACGGTCACGGTCATGTCTAGCTGCAGCGGCCACAGCACAGAGCACTGGTCGCTGGTGGCAGATGTCTGCTCTTTGGGGCAGGACCAGTCAGGGGCCCGAACTGAGCCCGAGCAGCTCGCAGACCCTGACTCTCTATCCATTGCAGGTGCACCACTCACGCTGGCACGTGGCCGCTGGGACCTCGTTTCTAACCTCAGCCATCTTCAGTTTCTGGCATAAAGTGGATGCTTTCTAAAAGTTTCTTAAAATAATTCTTCAATTAAATCAAAGTTTGTTCAAATTATGTGTATACGATTTGCTTTTGTACTATTGAAAAGACCCAAGCGTCCTTCCTCCGACATGATGAAGGTCTGTTTTGGGGGCAGAGGGTTTGAACAAAGGCATTGTAGGAGCCAGAACTGCGTCCAAGTCATAAACTTCTCTTCCCCTTTCTAATCCTTGGTTTTAGACGCCTCATGTGCATGGAAAGTCCTCCTTGCTCCCATGTTTCCTTTATTGTTTCTCTCCAGGAAATTATAAAGGAATTATAAAATCTTAAAATATATGTATCTGCGTGTGTCTATATTCCATTACATGTTTACTACATGTGATGAATATGATACATGCATGTATATATGTAACACACGTGATAGGGTACATGGCGTATGTGGAATACACGCATGCATGCACACATGCAGACACACACACGCGCACACACAAGCTGTTACAGTTAGAGCCACTCCATTTTGCCAACACTTACATTAATTCTCTCATTACAGTTCTGACGTGTGTAACTGACATGCCCATATCCATTCCTCACTCAGGATGATTTAGAATGACTCTAGTTTAGACCTTACACATAAAAAGGAATCAATTCCTATTGCCAACTGATGTCTTTTTTTTTAAGATTTTATTTATTTATTTGACAGAGAGAGACACAGCGAGAGAGGGAATGCAAGTAGAGGGAGTGGGAGAGGGAGAAGCAGGCTTCCCGCTGAGCAGGGAGCCCAATGCGGGGCTCGATCCCAGGACCCTGGGATCATGACCTGGGTCAAAGGCAGACACTTAACTGACTGAGCCACCCAGCTGCCCCATAAAGCCAACTGATGTCTTGATGCCTATACCCATAAAATATCATTAACTGCTCGTAAATACATGGAGGGCTTTGTGGCTATTCTACTAACCTAATGTAGTACCAAAAAATTAATATTCAAACTATATAGGGAACAGTAATTTATTCCTTTTATTAAGTGTGAAGCCCTCAAGAAGTAAAATAAAATTCTTTAAGCAACTAAAACCTCTTAGAAAAAGAGAAAACCAGTTAATCATTTTCTACAGGATTCTTAGGATCATGGTCTTTGGAGAAATGAATAAATAGTCAGGACAACCACAGTCTGCATGTCTTTATTTCTGAGACAGCACACCGTGACAACCCACCCCCTTTATTTTGCAGTGGTGTTTGGACAATTTGCCTATTTCCAGACGGCACTGAACGATTTGGCGGAGTTATTTGATGGAACACACCCACAGGCCAGACTTCTCAGCTCGCTCTCTGGGTCACATTCAGGTAAACAGTCAATGAATATTGTCTTGAATTTTATTTAGACAGCCAGAATGATTAATTTTGAACTTACGTTTTTTTTCTTTTTAATGAAAGACAAATGAAATCCTCTTTGAATTTGCTTGCTTGTTTAACAAAACCTTATTTCTGATGGAAAATTTCAACTGTATTTTTATCCCACATTTAAAACCACTGACCTTTATCGTTTTACTTATTAATGTTGTAGGAAATATAATATCCATCTCAATAAAAAAGGCAAATATCAGGAGAAGAGGGGGTAATAAACTATCTTGTGTATTCTGTTTTCTCTTCTATGTCTCATGATCTTCCTGGAGATAAACAGTATTAATATTTTAGTCTAAATCATCACCCAGCCTTTAAATACATACATATAGAGAGCCATCACACTCACACATGTCTGTGGGTACATGTGTGCACTCACGGACCTGAGTGTGTGCACCATGGACATGAGTGTGTGCATATGGATGCATGGGAGCATATGTGGCATTTCATGAAACATGAGATGTCATTTCACAACTCAGTCTTTTACCATATTCATATAAAAGCACACATGGAGACTTCCCCTATCAAAAACTATGAATATACACCAAAAGTAGTTAGTTTCAGTGCTGAATAGTACTCACTTAATCAATGCAGCTGAACTTACTTAGCCTCTCATGGATTTGGACCTTATACAAACTGTAAAGTTTTTACCACCGATGTGTTTTCATCATTTACCAAATACAGTCAAGGCACGTAAGTGCATCACAGACTCTTGCCAACCAAGGTTAGGGTTTAATTATTTCCAGTTTTTCCATATTATTAACCAAGGGTCTTAAGATTATTATTTTCTGCCAGTGTCCAATGATGCAATGTCTAGAAACGCATCACAAGCTACAGATTTAAAATACTGGTACGCATGGACAAATTCCCCTCTGAAATGCTAATGGCATTCATCTGCTCCTTAGCAGCACTTGAGAGAGACCATTCCTCTAGTGTAGGTGTACTTTAAAAGGTGAAAATGTATTTTCAGAAGTTTTTGGTTTTTTGTTTGTTCGTTTTCTGAATGCTTTAGTGTTTTTAAAATAAGCTTTGGATTCAGATTTTCTTAATTTTCTTATTTTAAGTAAAATCCCAGCAAGTCATTATCAAATATAGCTGATTCTGAGTCAACAATAAATCTGACTCTTCAGTTTCCCACATTGTCAGCTAATGGACCTGTAATCAGTGCCTGCTTCAGTGGAAAGCCTAAATGAGATGGTCATTAAAGCAACATTTTAACAGAACGAATGGACAAGAATAGTTTCAAAATCTTGATAGACACAATGTGTCTGAGTCCTGAACCCAAAGGGAAGTTTCATAAAAGTCCAACCATTAAATGTGAAATTCCATGTTAATAACTACTTTCCAAAATATTGTCCACCACAGTGCAATGTCTCCTGTGGATTCCATGTATGGTCTCTGATTTTCTCCTTAGGTGAAACGTTGCCTTTGGCAACATCGAATCAGATTCTCCTCCGATTCAGCGCAAAGAGCGGAGCATCTGCCCGGGGCTTTCACTTTGTTTACCAAGGTAAAATTCACCTGCGTGCTGGGGTCTTCTCCTGGCGCTGTGCACGTGGCTATGTTCAGTTAAAGCACTAACAATATCTGAGTTGTGTGTGTGTGTTTTTTTAATATTTAGGAAATTGAGGGTATTCATATATTTAACAAGAATGTCATAATTTTTCTTCTTGACACTTAAAATGATATCTCTACTACAAAGACACAGAAATAGCTCATTTATCTGGCATTATTGGGAAACACATATTGATCAAATCCACTCTGTATAGCACCTCACATTTTGCAAAAGGACTTCACATACATTATAGTATTTTGTGTAATTAGGCAAAGTGTTTCATACTCGTTTAGATTTTAGTAACTGCTTTAATGAAACACCTTTAAGGTACTTTATATAATTCCATATCTTCCTATAAAAACTATTGAAAAGGCAACTTCACAAAATCACACAAAACCCCAAATACCACCCATACACCCATCCCTCTAAATACCTATTTTATTTTGTTTGTGTTCTATTAACTTTTGGCACTTCGAAAACTTTATATTTATTTTTTAAAATGGGAGTGTATTCAAAATGTTTAAGATTGCAGAAAGATTGTTTAAAAATGAGGATTTCCCCCTATTTCTAGTTTACCTTTCTTTTGCATATTCATTACGTGAACTTGAAAAAACATACGTAAAATGTTTATACACTTTCTGAAGCCCAGAGTGGGTCTTTGGGTAGAACTCGGAATTGCTGTGTAGCTTGAGATGTGACAGAGATCACCAGCTGCAGAGATAAACTGTTTGTTCCAAAATAAGAAGAAAGGCTTAGTTTTTCTAGGTCTCAGTTTTGCTTGAGGCTAGAGAGATTACTCGCTGCTCTTAAATACTTTCTTCGGAAGTAGAGGAGGATCACTTGCTAGCACTGGTTTCTGCCTTTAATAGAGACTTTTCCAGAAAAATGCACTAGACAGCATCATCATGTTTATAAAAGAAAATTATGGAAACTGTATCATTTCATTCAGAACTCATTCCTAATACTCTCACATGGCAAAATCCAAGCCCTCGAAATATTTTTATAAACTCTATAAATTATAAAATAATTATTTTATAAATTGTAGAATATTTCACTATAAAACCTCTTCAGTGTTCAGCAAAACACTGTTCTTTCCAAAAAGAATGGAAAACGAATGGGAAGGAATCTGACAGGCAAACAGCAGAGAAAGTATCTCTAAAACAGTGTAAGCAGTAATTGTGTGAATGATGTTCCTACTCAATCACAAGCAGTTACATTATTCTAAATCATACCTTTTCTTAAAATATAAACAATTAAACCAATATTTTAATGGGTTTTATTGGACAGCGACCAATGTAGGCAACTTACCTCTTACTCCAAATTTTCTTTCAATAGATTATATTATTACGCAGAAGCAAATTTACAAGCCCAAATAAGTTGCAGTGACATAGAAAGATACTGGACCACTTGGCTTAAATACATATTTTACCCTGGAGAAATTCAAGTTACTGATATTGTCCATCTTCATAAGGGGTGTTCTTTGATTTTTTGATAGGATTAGAAAGTCAATCAGATCATCGAATACAATATCTGAGGCAAATGACCTTATGTCTATCCTATTTACAAATGTTATCGTCAGAAGTCATGATTTTTTTTAGAAGTCATGATTTTAAAAATGATATTTCTTAGCTTAAAGTAACATATTACCATTACAATGAGTTAAAACAGAAAAGTAGAAAGAAAAGAAAATCATTTATAAGAGGAATATACCTTCGTTGTCTTTAAGAACTTATAATGACTCTAACATCCTCAATATTGTATTAAGTCTCAGTATACCTCCTTTTCTTGATTTGTTCCTACAGTGAGTTTATGCAAAAATTAATATCTTTTTATCAAAGCTAAATCCTTTGAAAGTAAAGAACTAGAATCATGAATGCAATTTAAAGATCTCTCAAGAGCACCTGGGGAAGTTTTCAAGACATAATGTAAAGTGAAATTGAACATTGCCTTTTGGAAGATGGTAGTTATATGGAAGCCAAGACACTATTTGAAATCTATTGTATAAAAACTTCCTGAAAAGTTCTTTTGTATACCACTTACAGCTTCATTCTTTCACAAGTTATTAAAGCCAAAAATGGCACGGGGACTTTGTGACGCCCGTGACTACAGGGTGTCTAACCCTGGTGACTGGCAGTTGTGTTATACGGAGCTGTTAGAGACATCTACGGCCAACAGGGCAGAAACAGGGTGTGGGAAGCCAGGATTGCTGTCTCTTGCCCTCCATGCCATCCTGGTTAATAAGGAGGCATTAATAATGAGGCTGTTTCTATCTTTCTGATCATGTGGAGAAATGGGCTAATCGAGTCTTTTTTATTTTTAAGGACAAAGTGTCCTAATTAACTTATGCCTTTGTTGCTTTTCATTTGCTTTCCACACTCCTTAGAGGTAGAGGGTGTGTTTGAAAGAAAGTGAATTAGGACCCGCAAACACCCCAAAGAAGGCTAACGGGGGGCCCTACCTACTCTGAGGCTTTAAATAGCTCTTCCACATTGGTTTATCAAGGATGACTCAGCACCTGTGAAGAGCTCTGTTTGGCTGTTGGATGCTATTGAATTAAAGGCTCAAGGACATTGTCTCCTCAGGGATGGAGCAACCTAATTCATGGGTCACCAGGCCTCTAAGGCTGGTGTGCACTGGAAGAGACGCAGAAGAGATCGTGTGTTTCAGGGACAGTTGAGCACCTTTGGTCAAAGGTGGCTCAGGCATCCGTCCTCCTTGGGCATCCTTGCATCTGCCTCTGACTCGGCGGCCACACACCTGCGCGGCGTGACTGTCACGTAGAGTCTAGAAGCAAAAGCTGCTGTGAGAACCCACCTTGAACAAGCATTGAGGGATGCTCCTGACATGTTAGTGTCTCTCTGACTGTTCCAGAACTCTGGTTCCAGCCTGGAGCCCCGTAGGACTTGTCGTGCATGAACAAACTTCCATGAAGACGGAGGAGGAACACGCCTTGCTCTTACACACGAATACATTCAAGTGGTTTTTTGCGTTTCCTTTTAAGCATCCAGGAGGTCTCCCCATGTCCTTCGCCCAGCTCCTAGGGACGCCTGAGCCTTTCTTCTACTCCCTGAGCTCCCAGACCTAGACGTCGGCAGGACCAAAATCAGTACACGTGGTTCTGCATGTTTGGATAATCTTTGCCATTTCACAAAAGAAATATATTATACCTAAAGTCAATGTATTCTTAGATCAATGAGAAAATAAAAATTCATGTCATCCTAAGAAACCCTCCATGTGGGAGACTTACCCACTGTTTCTTAACAAATTGAGCACAGTCTGATTCCTCCAGGATTAGAAGATCCCACTTAGCTATTCTATGAAGTGGTTACATTGTCTTTATAGACTTTTTGTGGCCCCAAAATACACACCTTATAGTATTAGAATCAACCTTAGCAATACCAGCAGCGATGCGGGAACCAATCTGTGTGTCCACAGAGACCGACTAAGGCAGAGCAGACACTCCACTCTTGTCCTGCTTGTTCCGAGGCGCATGCTGATGTGTGGCAGGGTGGTTCAAACCCCCTGCTCTGCCCTCTCTCCCTGCACTGCCCACCCCTTCTTTGCTCTCCCCCCACCCCTGCTTTGCCTGTGCTCCGGACTGAATGCATCTTATTAAACTTGTGGTTAGCGCCTGGGTGGCTCAGTCAGTGAAGCATCCAATTCTTGATTCAGCTCAGGTCTTGATCTTAGGGTCATGAGTTCAAGCCCCACATTGGGCTCCACGCTCAACATGGAGCCTACCTAAAATTAAACTTGGTGGTTGACAGTGTCTCTCATCAACAGAATACTATTTTGAACTGTCTTACATTTATGCCTGGCTGTTTCCACATATCATTCATTTTTCTTGCGTACTTCCATGTAGAATTCAACACTACGTTCTCTCAAAGTAAGTCATTCATGCCAAACTTAGTAAACCAGGTAGTACTTACTGAATATTTCAAGGGGAAAAAGAACCCATGTTTTGAGATCAAACCTCTGCACAGAGCCGGACTCACAAATGTCAGCTGGCCCTGAATCCCTGTCTTTCTGAGGCACATTAGCTGCGAGGACAGCTCTAACGTAGATCCCAGCCCACAGCCTCACCGGAAACGGCCTCCTGCTTCCTCGTGTCCCAGCGGCCCCGTCTCCCAGATTCACTAGCTCAGGGCTCCCTGGTCCAGGATCCTATTATGGCAAGCCTCACTCTCCTTAGCCTTACTATAAATAGATACACAATCTAGAAACATGGAAATGCATTTTCTAAGTTTGGGTAGGAAGAATTTACACTAAAATTTATTTTGCTCGAGGTCCTTCCTCGGCATGTAAATGCATGTCTTTATTGATTTTCACCAGATTTCATCTCCTTTTAGATGGCATAAATTACAAGGTTTTCCACTTCTAAGAAATTCACATTTTGTATAAAAAGTTTATGAAATAGATACATTTTACCAATGAGTAAACATAAAGTTTCGTTCATAATTCAGGGATGTATGTTTGAATTCACTGACTGGTATTGGCTGGTCAAGTCCGATTTTTCAACTTCCAAAAGAGAATGATTTTGAAAAGTAGACATATCTGCTGTCACTGAATGAGACAGGAATGGGCGCCTCATTTAGACCTCGCAAGTGATGGCTGTGTGCTGTCAGACTTGTTATTGTTATGGATGCTCTTGCTGTCCTCTTACACCTGCTCCACAGATCCGGAAGGCATCTACCATGTTTCCCCTCTCTGGGCGTGCTCTCGCAGCTCCGGAGACCAGCCCCAGCTCCTGCAGGGGCACAGCACACCAGCCTCGGGGACCTCCCTCATTTGGCCCACGGCCTCCTCCTCCAGGCTGACCTCATCCCTGTTTGCTTTCCATGACGCTGATTTCAATTTTGTCTCACAGCAGTAGGAAACCTTTGCTAGAAGATAGAGTATAATAACCACAGAGGATGAAACTTCTCTCCGATGCTGCCCGAAACATCCAGGGCAAGGGCAGGAACCAGCGGGCGTGTGGAGAGCCAAAGTTGCTGCGCACTGATTTTCCCCAGACCTCGCACGGGCATCTGGCATCTCAGTCCCTGCTCACTTCTGTTCCACTTTGCAGAATCACAGCTGCTCTTCTCACTTTGGAAACTTCTCCTTCTAAACACTGTCCTTCATAATCTCATCCAAATACAGGTGTTTTCTGTTTATTATTCTTTTCCTTTAAAAAAAAAAGGATAACGATGAAGTTGGTGAAGAAAGGCTCCATAGTGGCACGTGTCCAAATGCCCGTCCGCGGGACCCTGGAATGGCTGTGATGCCCTTGACAAACACAGACGAGGCCACTTACCTAAGTGTGGAGTCTTTGCCGTGAAGAGCAGGTGGCTTTCCCTGTCATTCAGGACAAGTGGAAAAATGGCCCTTGGAGATATTTCTCCATTTGGGCTAAAAAAAATTCTTGAGAATTGAAGCCTCCGTGGGATATTTTTTATTCATTTCCTTTTTGCTCTCATGCTATTTGTTCAACTGTAACAAAATACTCAGATGTGGAAATGCAACAAATAGGAGCTCTAAGCCATTTTTATTATAATATTAGAGTTATTATGCATTCTGTTTTGTGTTATAAAAAGAGCCATCCTGATGTATCCTTAATTGTTTCACCTCTAGTTGTTAGTGCATAATTTTATCAACTTCGCCTTCTGATAGAAAATATGCCAACACTGAATTCAAGCCTAGTTTTGTCGGAATCTTCGTTTGCCTTCCATGCTCACAGAATCGCTTGCTTCGCCGCAGTCCCCAAATGGTGTGTGCATTGTTCAGGTTCACTTCCAAACATGAAGCCAGCCTGTTAGGAAAAGCCGTGTGAAGTCAGAGTGTGGTTTTAAAGAAAATGAGCATATAAGCACATTTCCTCAGAAGGCTGCACCCTGAACAAGGTCATGCACCGTCTGAAAGAGGAACGGGATCCGCGTGAGGACAGAGACAAACTGACTTTTCACTGTACAGAACAAACACAGAATAGCATGTTTTCAGGGGCATGCCGGGCAGATGTAATTCCCAAAGAGCTGTTTTGGCGTAATTCACAGGCATCATTGCCGATCGAAGTTACTTTTCTAACTGGATCCCTGCCCCTTTTGATTAAACGGAAGAATCTCTTACAGATGGAGAATTCCAGTGAAGAAGCTAAATGGATATGTCCCCCCACACTGGAGTGAGGCTCGCCTGCTCATGCCTACCACCCAAAGGCCATGAGAACATACCCATAATCAAACAAGTTTGGGTTTTTACCAGCTGCCTCGGTGAAGACCACACAGCAGGGAGACCCGGGGCTGTCTCAAAAAGAAAGTTCAGGGGGAGGGGGCTGGTTATAGGGCTGAGGTTTGTGCTCAGTGATTTGGGACAGGCTTAAAGCAGTATGATTTTGTTTTGAATTGGGTGCCGGCAGGGGGGCCCTCGGGGTGTGGGCCATCTTGACTTTCATCAGGAGGGAGAAAGAACACCCATGTAGTGACAAATGGCAGGATTCCTTTCCTTTTTAAGGGCTAAATAATATTTAATTGCATGGATAGAACACGTTTGCTCTGTGTATTCATCCATCCATAGACCCTTGGGTTGCTTCCATGGCTTGGCTACTGGGAATAATGCTTCAGGGAACAGGGGGGAAGAGATCTCTTTGAGATGCTGATGTCAGTATTTTTTGGATATATACCCAGAAGTGAGATTGCTGGATCCTGTGGGAGTTCTATTTTTTATTTTGTTATTGCATCACAATAGCCATACTATACTCACTAGACTCTAAGGTCTTTGAGGATAAGTACAAGTTCTTAGTCACCTCATTATCATGAGCACAGTGATTTGGGTGCTTAATTAATTTTAATTGCCCGAATATCGCTCAATTCTCATAGGCCCTAATGCTCCTTATGCCACTTTTTCCTCATCTGAAATGAGGATATAAGGCAGTCCTTGGGATTGGTAAGAGGATGAAATGCAGGTGGGAAAGTACTCCCCAAATCATTCCCTCTAGAAATTGCGGAAGGCGTTATTAATTCCTATATTAACACCAGCTCTCTCTGGACTCATCTCAACTCTACTTCCAAGGCATTAGCTTGGCTCCTTGGTGAAGATACAGATGGCTGTGTTGTGTGCTTTGCTTCTAGCCGTTCCTCGAACCAGCGACACCCAGTGCATCTCTATCCCCGAGCCCAGATACGGAAGGAGGATCGGCTCGGAGTTCTCGGCGGGTTCAATCGTCCGATTCGAGTGTAACCCGGGGTACCTCCTGCAGGGGTCCACAGCCATCCGCTGCCAGTCCGTGCCCAACGCTCTAGCTCAGTGGAACGACACGGTCCCCAGCTGCATAGGTGAGCGTGTGTCCAGGAGGCGGGGTCTCTGGCACGAGGCTGTCCAGCCCAGCCTCACCGCTGCTGGAAGAGCTGCTTCCAAGCTCTTGTGTCCAGGCTGCACCCCCGGGTCACACTCCAGACCTACTAAGGGCAATGCATTTTATCTGACATAATTGACGAGCAGCTAAACTCTAAAGATTACCATGTTTCATGAAACAACTCATTAGATGAACAAGTATGGAACAGGTTTTCTTTCTCAGTACTTATTAGTATGCCATTGATCCTCCAGCCATGGGTAGATAACATAATTTCATTTTGAGGAGGAATCATTATAATGGTGATTTGCTGTATTGTGTAATGTCCCTTTTAATAAATGTGTGCCGATGAAGGTTTAAAAAGTAATAGGTTAATGCAGCCCAAATAACAATGACATTGTTAGTTATAGTTTTTATTTGCTTCGTTTTGGGTAAGAACCTCTAGTGCAGTCATGATTAGCTCTTGAATTCACTTATGCATTTGCAGCATCTCTTCTCCTCTCTGGATTTGCTCATAAATCCCATTAATATCTTTGGAGTTTCATGTCTGCCTATAGGAGACAATACTCTGCAAAGCTCCTTAAATCGTACGGATAAAATTATTCTAAACAGAATTCCCTTCAGAGATGCCACTGTTAGGTACCGTCCCTCCTTAGAGAGCTTGAAGAAATTTACTTTTTGATACCAGATCTATAACTCAGTAGTACAGTAGATAATAATCAACTATATTGCAACTTTGTAAGAGAACAGACTAAATTTGACCCTGGCTACAAGTGCCATTTAAAGGATCACACTCCATGGGAAATGCCTCTGAATATCCGATCACACAGCAAAGAACAGCTAGGTACCAGATTAATGCTGTCCTTCACTGTACTTTATTTGTATGAAATACGGTTTTGTCTTCTAGTCCCCTGCAGTGGCAATTTCACTCAGCGTAGAGGTACAATTTTATCCCCTGGCTACCCGGAACCATATGGTAACAACTTAAACTGTATCTGGAAAATCATAGTTACAGAAGGATCAGGAATTCAGGTAAGCCCCTCATGCCCGGAGTGCCCGAACGCTCAGGGTTTGGCCAGGTCTGTGCTTGCTTTCTGTGTTTGTTTTCTGTTTTGCATTGGTTCTTTTATTTTATTTCTGCATTGGTCATTTTATTTATTTTTCATTTTGCACTGGTTTATTTTATTTTATTTTTGCTTTGGTTATTTTACTTATTTTGCTTCGGTTATTTTATTTATTCATTTATTTTTGCATTGGTTATTTATTTATTTGTTTTGCAATGGTTATTTTTTATTTTTTTTGCTGTTTGAATTTTTATATTTTTATTTTTTATTTTACTTTTTCAGTGTTCCAAAATTCATTGTTTATTTTAAACACTTAAACCATACACTGTGTCCCTTTTTTTTACTGCTTTTGCAATGGGTTTCTAATCACATTTCTCTATTTGGAGTAGCAATAATAAATTTTTAGGATGAAAGCAGTCAAAAGTACCATTTGTAGGAATTTTCAAATGTCTTTTCATGGTTTATTCTCCTGGGTTTCACCCTTCTCTTATGTGTATATATTAAGTTCCCTGGGAAACCACAGATGATCAGGCTAATTTCTTTAAACCAAAAACACACACTAAGTGAGCCCTGTTGTTTGCTAGATTCAAGTGATCAGTTTTGCCACCGAGCAGAACTGGGACTCTCTGGAGATTTACGACGGCGGTGACATGACTGCGCCCAGGCTGGGAAGTTTCTCAGGTAAGATGACACTAGCTCCCTAGACTTTGTGAACCAGAATCATCAAACGCTAGCAAACCAGCCACAGCAACAAAACGTTGGATGTGAAGATTTTCCTATAAAATTCCTGCAGACCCGTAATAGCTAGGCTTGCACTGAAAGTCCTAGAGCAAGCCCATCATGCCACAGGTGAGCCAAGGGCCAGCGCCTTTCCCAGGGAGCTGGGGGTCTGCTGGGGGAGGGGCAGGTAACACCACTTTGCAGGTGATGGGCTGAAGCCCTGGACGAGGGACCGGTCAGAGTAACTAATGGGAGGTGGGGGTGAAGCAGAGAGGAGGTCCCGGTTCTCCGTTCCAGAGAAGACACGTCACAAGATTAGGCAACCCAGGAAAGTGGCCTTCTGTATTTGGGGGTGGTCAGGCCGGAGACTTGCAGTGTTTCGGTCCATCAGCATTGCAGGAAATCTCGACCCTTTGCCGCAGATGCCGCCTCCCTCATGAGTCACCCCATGTGAACCGTGGCCGGCGACCATGCAGCCCTTCCTCGCTCGTTCTTCCACCTGCAACTTCCGCAAGCATCGCTTCCACAGTGGCCTTGGCGGCGGGCAGAGCCCGTGAGCTTGTGAGCTCAGTCTTCCCTTCCTTTCATCCTGGCAGGTTGTCCCGCCTCTTCCACTCTGTAGGGCGTGAACGTACCCACGCTCCCGACCCGGGGGCCGTCAGCAGCGGCACCGTCAGTACCGTCCCTGAGCCCTGAGAGGCCAGGCCGAGTCCCACACACAGCCCTGCACGCAGTACTGTTGCTGCCCTTGCGTTACAAGGGACGAACAAAGATGGACACACTTTAGAATCGTCCAGATTGCAGGGGAAATGATAGCTTTTCTAGCAGCATCCCCCGCCCCACAGATCGCTCCTTTGGTCGCGCTGGGCTGGACTCTGCCGCCTGCTTCTCTGCGCGGCATCTCTGCACGTCTCTGTTCTGCTGCTGCTCAGCGGGCTCGAAACGCCGGCTGGACAGCGGGCTGGCCTTCGCAGCGCCCACAGCTTTCACTTAATCACGCTCCTCTTAAATGACTCCAGAGATCTCGTCCCTGGATGTCAGCAGATAGAAAAACATTTTTTACATGGCCTCTTAAAGTTTGTGCGCTGAAAGTCCAGTCTAATATATAATTGCTCACACGGCGTCTGATGTCCACCTGTCTTGGTATCACGGGTCTTTTGAGACTTTGATCTCCACCCCCTCCCCAGACCCCCAGCCCCTCGGGCTTCATCTCACACCCTCTCTCCCCCCGTGAAGACTCACTCGCTCCCGTCACCAGACAGCTCCTGTCACAGTTTAGCTTAGCGGGTGATTGCTTGAAGTACCTTCTCTGTATATCAAGTGCCCTATCTGTTCTTAGGAATAAAAAAGAAAGTGTCTGACACTAAAAATAGCAACAGCAGCAACATGATTTACAATCTCTCTACCGACAGTAAAACACAATAACAGTTACAATAAAATATGTTTTAATAATTCCTAATAATAATAATAATGTAAACTAATAGTATCTATAACTTTAGGCAAATAGGCAGTTCTCCCGGTAGGTGTTGGGTATTAAAGGAGGTCAAAAGTGATATTTTTCTAGGATTTGGTAGAAAAATAAAATATAGATATATCTTAATGGATATTCTAACGTATCTCAGAAAAAGTAAAATATCTTAACAGATCAGCGAAATATAGACAGATAAATCAAAGGGTGAAGAAATGCTCCAGGCAGTGAAACCTTGTGGTTCAGAGCCTGTGTCTATTGCACAGACGACCCTTGAACAATGTGGGTTTGGACCACACCGATCCACTTATACATGATTTTTTTTTAAATAAATAGAGTACAGTACCGTAAATATATTTCTCTTCCTTATGCTTTTCTTAAATAAAACTTGCTTATAAAGGCTGCATTTTGCCATTTTTTATCTGAAGTTCAAATTTCATCATTCAGATATATTTTTTTATCAATTAATATAATCAGCCTGTCTTAAACCTTCTCTTGAATAATAACTTGATGTGAACTTAGCTTCAGACATGTGACTTTATATTTCTCAGTTAATATTAGGAATAGGTTGACTTTTCAAAGTGAAGGTGTAACGTTGAACTGACTTTTCCGCCTGGTTTGCTCAGGCACGAGGGTGTTACCGAGCACTTTTAGACACAAATGTACACATTACTGACAAAGAACTGGGGACAGCACTCTGGAGACAGTTGCATGATTGACTGACCAAGATTAGCAGGAATGACTTATTAAAAAATAATAAAAAATAATAACAATAATAAAAGAAGGAAACACAATGCCTGCATATATGATGAAGAATAATAAGTCATCTTCTCTTTCTTATGTGAGTTTTCAGAAATAGCCAGGAGAAGAGATCTTCTTTTGTGTGTGTTATTTCATGTGTACAAATTTAAATGTGTTAAGTTAATCAGTAGAATTGAAACTATAGAAGGCAAGATGCATTTCTACGTCAAAATTGGATTCACTTTTAATAGTGAACAATGTCTCTAGCTAAATGTATAGATCTTAGCCACATGGAAGTTTTTCTAAGTTTTTGTTTAAGTTTCAGTTAGTTAACATGCAGTGTAATACTAGTTTCAGGTGGACAATTCAGTGATTCATAAGTTCCATACAACACCTGGTGCTCATCACAAGTGCCCTCCTTCATCCCCATCTTTTAAAAAAAAATTTGACAATAATATCAGTACAATATAATTCTGACCATAATCACCAGGAATTAGTACACACTTCGTGGCTTGAAGGCTTGGTTTTCCAACTCTCCTCTGATGCCAGTCCTAAACTCAATGCCCGCAGGCCACCCACACTTTGACCAACTGGCTAACAATTTGGGGGTTTATTTTAGTTTGAATAATTCTTTACTATAACTCACAGAACATGAGAAAGCAATATGCTTATGAGTACAGTGTATTATTAAGTAATCAGATTGGGAACAACCAAATGAGGTGACTCCTAGAGCATCATGGGGGAGGGTGTTGAACATGAGGCTTCTGTGTCCTCAGGACATGTCCCTTCCTAGGGACTTGTGTATCACCAACCAAGAAGCTCACCTGAGCTTTGCTGTCTAGAGTTTTAACTGGGTTTTCATGATGTAGGCATGATTAATTTAATCACTGGATACAATGTTGAACTCAATATTCAGCTCCTTCCCCTACCAAAGGTTGGGAGGTCAGGCTGATACCATCTGGGTCAAAACCCCAAGCCTCTAAGTATATGGTTGTCCTTCCCACAACCATCAATCATAAACGTAATCACAATCACGGTGACCATAAACTCCGGTGTGGTTGAAGGAGTCCACGAATGACAAGGATGTTCCTAGTGCTCAGAATAGTCCAAGGGTTAAGAGATTACTCTCCAGATACCAGGAGCAAAGAACAGAGGAACCCTTCACCTCACACAGAGCCTATTGTCCGTGTGAGCAGAGTACACCACTATTTTGATTCTTTTAATTCCTGAGATGTCATATATATAAGGAATAAAAAAAAAGACTTAGGAAAATCTTCAGAGACTATAGATGATGTGTAAGTTTTATAACATTGTTCTCTGTTCTCATAATATTTTATTTTGATCACAATATTTTATGATACAAGTTGGCTTAGGTGATTGTTTATATTAGGTGTGGTGACATAGAGGTATCTTATCCTAAAACACCTCTAAGATAATTGTAAATATGTAGCCTATATTATTTTTCCACAATGGAAATAAGGGTTCTTCATGTACCAAGGTTTGGACTAAGAAATTCCTCTGATAGTGAGGATGTTATATAGGAATTAATAGGATGTCAATTAATTTTATGGGAACCCAGTCTTACTGAAATTTAATTTGAATAAAAATGGAGAATACCAATAAAAAAGAAATTCCTCTGATAAAAATAATTATGGAATTTACTATATGTTGCTATCAACTTTCTTAGCAGAAATGCAAAGATGTAAACTTTTAAGAAAACTAATACTAAGTTAAATAAACACATCAGTGAAAAAGTAATGTGATCAAAGAAAACGTCATTAATAAATAATATGTGAAGATGTAAATGCAACTTAAAATAATCTAATTTGATCTAATAACATGATAAGTTGTTTTATATAATGTCTTCTACCAAATTAAAAGAGTCTGGCTGACAATATGTTTTTCCAGGCACTCAGGTTGAATATCTTTATACTTAAAATATATTCACTTAAAAACGTACAATATTGTACCATATGCAAATCTATTATAGTATTACAATATTGCAAGCATACTTCTTTCTGAAGTTCAAGAGTCCACTTACATTTTTCTATTTTTATATTCAAAATTTTGTATGGTTTTGAGATGACCTGAAGATATTTGATAGGTGGGAGATTTGCCTTGTTTCTGAGACATTCCCACCCTCCAAGACAATAGCTTTTTTTGTGAACGAGCCTAGTCAACCACACCATCCTCATCTGGGCTGCTTTTTGCCTTTGTTACATATGCATACTATGGGGGAAAAATGAGCGAGAGCCATGTTCACAAATTTGTCATTTTTTACAGTTGTAGCCATTGTGAATACCAAGGGTCTCTTCAATTGAAAAAATAATTCATGGTTCATGTACACGTCCAATTGAAAAACTAATCAAGAAATTACTAATTTATACTCTACGTCGCATATTCGAATCCCCTCTTACCTCTAGCTTTGCTTCTCTGTGGTCTGAATTACCCATGAACAACCCTGGGTGGTCCATCTGGAAGCAGATGACCCTCCTGACATGTTGTCTGAAGTTCTGTGGTAGCCTATCGCTGTATTACATTCCGGGGCTGCTCACCTCCCTGCCTCCTGTCCCGCAGGCATTTGATCATCTCACACCATCACGAGAAGGGTGAGGACAGGACAGTAACATATTTTGAGAGAAAGAAAGAGACCACATTCACAAAACTTTTATTATGGTGCCTGTTGTAATTATTCTATTGTATTTAGTTGTTCATCTCTTACTGTGCCTAATTTATAAATTACACTTTATCACAGGTGTGTGTGTGTAGGAAAATACACATGGTACATACAGGGTTCGGTGTGTCTGTGGTTTCGGGCATTCACCGGGGGTCTTAGAACATATCCACCTGCACCAAGGGGACTACTGTGTAATATTTTATGTAATACAGTGACTACAGCGAAAGGAATGCTTTAAATCCTGCACCTCTCACATAGTTTTATATGGAAACTTCTGGTTTCTCTGTGGTTTTACTTACCTTTGCCCAAGGGAAGAGCAATGGCTTTTCTGATGGCCAGAGCCTGTGGATCTTGGGGTTGGAAGCATAGTGAGACCCCCGCTGAGGAAAGGGATGCCATTACACTCATCAGCACTGGTCTCTTAACTCATCCCCTACTCACGGGTCACTGTGTGTCTCTTTCCTTCTCTAGGTGTTAGCCGAGACCAAGTGTCTGAGGGCGTCTTCTGTCTTTGCCCCAGCAAGCTTGGGGGTAAATGCTCCTGGGTTCTGGTTTCTAGCCCTCGGTATCTCTCCTGCTCTCTCCTTTGCACTGTGTGAGTCCCAAGGCAAACCTTGACCTTGCCCCTCATACTTACTCCACATAGGTTCTCAGAAGCCTTGCTCCCTTTTCTTTGGAGGGTTATGTGGTATTTGTCCAGATTTAACAGGCAGAGCTTCGTTTGACTTCTGGCCATGGATCTCCTTATTCCCCACTGGTCAGACTCCTGAGGCTGTGAAGGGAGGATGGTCTCAAACCCAGTGGACACAGCGCGGTGCCTTCATAGCTGAGGTTAATTTTGTGAGGGTTGGCATGAATTTTAAGATTTCGTTTTGGCTGACCTTCTTTGTCCATATACTTGCTGGATGTGTTTGGTATAGTCAGGGACTGTGCAAAGAGTGGCTGAACAAGCTCGCAGCTGGTAACACTGGAAGGCTGGGAACGTACATGGGAGCTGGGGACGTAAGTCATGTGGAGAGCAATGCGAGTCAGGGTTGTCAGTGTTTGAGGAAGGAGTTAGCAAGATGGAAAGGAGGAGAGCTAACTGGATCTGAATTAGAGGTATCAGTGTGAACTTGTGGTTTTAATATGTACAGAAGAAAATTAAAACGTGTGTGTGTGTGTGTGTGTGTGTGTGTGCGCATGTGCACATTTCCTACTTCTGTCATTTGACAGCTTTAAAACAACACCCTGGCAGCCATGAGCCCCTCCAGTACCGAATCCAGGCTTCTAAATATCAGTGTAATACCTTTTCTTCCCTAGAGGAACCAAGTGTTCTTAGAGAAATGAAGACTCTCTTCTCAAGGCTCTGGTAGGAAGAAAAAATATATACGATGAACCACTTTGTATAAAATAGAAATCTACAGCCATGAGAGGATACGTACATAAACAAATGAATGAAAAAGAGATTTCCCTTACAGAACGCAAACTAATAAATCTGGAAGGAAGGGAGGATTACAGTCTCATCATTTGGCAACTGTTACAGTAATAAACAGTTCAGGCTGGAACATCAATGGATCCTAAAACTGACTTGTAAAATTCCAACGAGAAGCACGTTCTCAGTCACCGTGCATGTCGCCCCCTTGGTCTGTGCTCATCAAAAGCAGGAAAGTAGTAACTGTGGGGGGCGGAGCCTGCAGACGCCCCCTTCGCCGAGCGTTGACGTGAACGGGCCCGTGGTGCAAGAAGGTGTGCACGGGTCCTCCTGCTGTGCAGGCAGACAAACCGAAGAGCTAACTTGTGGGGTTGCGACCGCTGTCGTGTACATGCTCCCACTGTGGCTGGTTTAGCAGCAGACACGACGCCCTGTGGCAGGGCTGGGGCAGCTGTTAGACTGAGCAGGCCAGCTCCCTCACACCCCCAACAGCGAGCGTGGAGCAGAAGAGACAACCCAGCAAGAATACAGCGTCGCCTTTTGACGTGCTTGCCAAAAAGGCGCAGACCGTCAGACAAACTCAAATTGAAAAATATTCCACACAAAAAATGTGCTGCTATTTTTCAAAAGTATCAAGTTGAGGAAGGCATGGGAAAGACTAAGAAAGCCTTCGGGATGGCAGAAAATGAAGGAAACTGAAGACAGAGCACGCTGAGTGATCATGGACAGAAGCGTTTTGCCAGCAGAACCATTAGTGGAGATTCTTGGAAATCAAATGAGATCTGTGACGTCGGTGCAGCATGAACTGTCACATCTGTGTTAGTTTTTTGGAGTTTGCAATGTTCTCTTGTACAGAACGCACACTGAATTTTTACAAAAAATAGGCATCATATTTTCAACTTGCTCACAGATGGTTTAGGATAAAATAATTTTGCATATACACATATATGAATCAGAGGCAGAGGTAGACACAATTATCGTATACTATGTAGAAAGACAGTGGGTATGTGGGGGCTTTTGTACTACGTTCGCACCTTTTTTAAGGTAGAAATGATTTGAAAAGTTTTAACAGGAGATTTTTTTAAAACTTTCCATGGAAAAAATGACAAATTGGCCATAAAATTTGAATGTTTTAAAAGACATAATCAGTATTTAAGCTTTTTCTGTTTCTGTGATGCTTTTAAAAATATCTATGAAAGAATATTGAACCCATTTCAAAAGTTAGTGGTTGAGTACAAACAAACAAGAATGAAAAGTTGTTAGAGGTACATATTTCAGGAAAACAATTGACTGACTTCTTGAATAAATTCGAGTTTTTTAGATTTTTTATTTCTGTTTGAACAGTCCTGTGTATGTAATTATGGCTTATGTTGTAAGCCATCTAAAATTATTTGGGGAAGTAGGCAGTTATAAACAATAAATGAATAGAGTAGATCAAAATTCACACCAATTCGTAGCTGACAATCCCTGTTAAGGGGAAGTAAATATCTGTGCTGATGGTGGAATCAGTAGGGGCAGTAATATCCTTTCTCAGTTCTCTTCGTTAGGGGTTGCTCTGTGTAGGTCACGGTGAAACAATGTGATCAAAAATACAGTGCCTAGGGCAGCCCTTAAAAAAGCCACGTCCCAGCTGCGCTTTGGGCTGTGGGAAGCCTTCTTCTGCTGTCCCGCTGCAGGGGGGTCCCCGGGACCGCTCTCCGTGCAGGTGGGGCACGTCCTCCCCCCGGGGCCAGGGGCTCCCTGCACAGCATCCGCCCAGCTTCTCCCGCCGATTGGCACGTGTGTGGTTTGTGTGTCACCTGAGACAGCAAGATCCAGCAGCTTTTGAGAAGAGCTAGTGACTCTCTCTCCTGACAGAGGTCCACACAGGACGTCGTTCACGAATTGCTGCAATTGGCAAGAGCACGCAGGAGGAATGTGACTTACCAAGCATTGCTCCATACACAATCACATATTACTCACCCGTTATCTTCACCTTCTAGAATTGGAAGGTGTTAAAGTGTTTGCAGTGACAGAACGAGTCTGTGTCAGAGTCAGGGGCGGACAGGGGTCTTCTGACCCCACTGTCACCCGGTCGACTGAAGACAGACAAAAACATCAACAACATGCAGTGGAACCCTGTGTGTGCAAGCGTGGGGCCCGGAGGCAGTGAAATAGATCTGGAGAGTGTAGGTTAGGGTCTCAGCTACCAAAGAGAGCCACGGAACCGAGCAGGAAAGCCCTGGAGACGCGTGGTCCTCTGTGCTTTCAGAGAACAGCTGGGTCGCTACGAACCTGGGTGGCCGGGACCTGTTTGCGGAGGGCGAGGGAGCTGGGTCGTTTTCTGGTCTTGGGCAGAAGACCCGTGGGTGGGACTCAAGGAAAGGCAGCGCTGCTTTAAAAGACTTAGTTAATGAAGCCGAGTGATGCAGTGGAAGCAGTCACGGATCACCCCGAGTTACAGGTAAAACCAGGCAGCGAGTAAAGCAGATGCCGTCATGAGCGGCTTTGGTTAGATGAGTTAGATCTATCGCAACATTATTCTTTCTGAAAACATTATCTAAATCTACATAAATAATGCTTGTGTGGACAGCACGTATACTAAAACCCTTGTGGTGATGAGCGCTGAGGAAGGTACGGGATTGGTGAGTCACTACCTTGCACACCTGAATACCTTGTTCGCCCGTGTAACACTGTCAACTACACTGGCATTAAAATTTTTAAAAGTTGGAAAACCACTGGAAAAAAATTAAATTATAAAAATAATACCAGAATGAGAAGACAGCAAACGTCATACACAATCAACAAAAGTGGGTAAGAAGTGTTTTTGGCGGCCGTCTCTTGCGTCGGGCCAACTGGTGGGCACAGTGGGAGTCCCTGCACTTCCTGGCCTCCCTCCCTCCTCCTCCTGAGCTCCTCTTGGGGGCCCTGGGCGTGCCCTCTTTGGGGGGAGGAGAGACCGTGTTTCCCAGAAAAATTACTTCTGTTTTGGAAACAGGCTGGGGTACCCCTCTTTTTATATTATGTCCAGTTAGCCACTGTGTGGTACGCTTCATTCGTTTTTGATGTAGTGTTCAACCACTCACCAGTCCTGTGTAACCCCAGTGCTCATCACCACACGTGCCCTGCTTAGTACTGAGTCATCCCCCCCACCCCCCACCACGCGTGCCCTGCTTAGTACTGAGTCATCCCCCACCACCACCCACCACACGTGCCCTGCTTAGTACTGAGTCATCCCCCCC
>LNAC01000725.1:191317-232786 GCA_002007465.1 Ailurus styani | reverse complement strand
CCCAGTGCTCATCACCACACGTGCCCTGCTTAGTACTGAGTCATCCCCCCCCCCAGCCCTCGGTTTGTTTCCCAGGGTCCGTGGCCTCTGGTGATTCGTCTCCTTCTCTGATGTCTCCCCCTTCGGGATTCCCTCCCCTCCCCTGTGGTCGTCTGTGCTACTGCCGATGTTCCACATACGCGTGCGTGAGGCCATAGGATGCGGACCCGTCTTTGCAGCACCCCCTGTCTGTACTCTGTTAGTTACTAGGTAGCTTCAGCAACCGTCTTTATACGTTTGTGCTAACCAGCCTGGATAGGCTTATGGTTTAGAAACAATTTATGTCTGCCTATCTCTGTCCCAAACTGAGGTCAAACAACACCTGGGTTAAACCTTCGCACATCTTTTACGTGTTTATCATCCAACACACAACTGCAGTGTTCTTAGAGTGACTCGTGCACTCACGCTTGGGGCCTGAAGGGACTGCGCCTCTCGGAGCAGCCCCTCTGGACAGCCAGTGAGATGTTTGCGGCACGGACCCCACGTCTTTCAGGGACCCCACCTTCCAGAAGAATTACCCACCCATGTGCCTCGGTTTACGTCCACAGTCAGTGAGTAGTGTACACGGCATTTTATATTCTTTCCATTTCTCACTCCTCCTTCCAGCACAGACGAGGAATTTTGGATTCGGATTGGCCAAAGATGCCAAGGCACATGCTCAATCTGAGGGTAAATCCAGTGGAAGACTCTCGCTGCTAGTCCAAGGTCAACAAAAAGTCCTTCATGTATTTGCAGAATGGAGTCAACACGCTCATTTGCACTTAGGACAGGATATTTTACTGGGATGTTATTTCTGGCTCCCTCCACTGGTATTCTTCCTGACCTCGTGCCGGGAGAGAGCCTGAGTTTGCACTTGGCTTGACCTAAAGGCAGCAGTTGTCCATACCTAGGTTCCAGCCTCTCCTGGCTCTGGACTTCCAACACCACAGCTCCTGAAAGCAGAGAGGATGGCAAGGCTCCGAAACTTGAGCTGGCTTGACAGAAGGAAGGTGAGGAGCTCGCCAGCCCGGAAGTCCTCCGGGGACTCAAGTTCCTGTGGACTGGCTCACGGTGCTCAGGGAGGTGGCAGGACTTGGGGCGTGCGGGTCCGATGCACCGAGAAAGGCAGACAACAGTCTGCTGAAGGCGAGCGCTGGACCTCGTTGCTGCTGGAATCCAAGGGAGCGCGTGAGCTTGGGGAGTGAGCAGAAGACCTGCATGTTGGGGGCTGTTTACTCTCTCTGAGCAGGGGAGGGACCCCCAGCCAGCATGAGGATTGAGTCTCCCCAGCTCTACAGGAGGAGCCCTCAGAGCACATTGAAGGAGTTTCGAAATGTCAGTGAAAGATGTGTCTTTCAGCCATGTCTAGAAATGAAATTTACAAGCATCATTCATGTGTGAAAAGATGGTTTTGTGTGCAGAATATGGACTGTATGGGGAGAAGGCAGATGACAGTGTGGGAGGTCAGCTGATGCTCATTTTATCAGCCCAGGCAAGAGCTGAGAGCAGTGACGGCTGTTGGCTACAGAGTAGATGCCTGATGGAAGCTTCCACAGCTCGCTGGTTCATGGGGTGGGTCGCTCTGTTTCTTGTGGTTGGGTACTGCATGAAGTACCAGGCTTTGAGGCTCTGTGCCGATCAGGGGATGCTCTGTTTGGTATGTAGCCAGGAAATAATGGGTATGTCTGGTGATGCGGCTTATGGATTTATCAAGCTGGCAAAGACATGTTTACTGCATGAGTAAGTGAGTGACTTAGTGTGAGAAGGGAGGGGAGGTTGTTGAAGGAGTAGGACTAGGTAGGAATAATTACTGAATCATGTTCTATTTTTAATTTTTGAGGAAACTCCATACTGTTTCCCAGAATGGTTGCACCAGTTTGGATTCCCACCAACAGAGTAAAAGGGTTCGTTCCCCTGTCTCTGCATCCTCAACCACCTATGTTTACAATGACATTATTTACAAGAGCCACGATATGGAAGCAGTCTAAGTGCCCACTGGTTGATGAATGGATAAAGAAGGTGTGGTATACAGACAATAGGATATCACTCAGCCATGAGAAAGAATGACATCTCGCCTTTTGCAACAACGTAGATGGAGCTAGAGAGTATTATGCTAAGTGAGATAAGTCAGGGAAAGACAAATACCATATGTCTTCACTCATACATGGAATTTAAGATACAAAAGAGATGAACAAGTTAAAAAAAGAGGGACAAACAAAAAACAGACTCTTGAATGTAGAGAACACACGGGTGGTCATCAGAGGGGAAGTGGGTGGGGGTCTGGGGAAGTAGATGTTGGGGATTAAGGGTACACTTGCTGAGACAAGCACCGAGTACTGCAGAGAGGTGCTGAATCATATTGCACACCTGAAACTAATATAACACTGTATGTTAATTATAACTGAATATAAAAAAGAAAGTGAAATGGATCAGAAGAGAAGCAGGCTACAATTTTGGGGACACCTCGAACAGAAAACATCAGTTGTGAAAAAGGGAAGCTAGGAATACTGGCAGTGGTTAGATCATGCAAGGTCTTTAGGCCAAACAAAGGAGGTTGAAATTCCATTCTAAGATCATCAAGAATCCATGAGAATTTTCGTATGAAGTAATCATAAGATCCTTTTCTAAAAAGTCCTTTCTTCCCACTCCTGAATAGAGAATGAACTGTTTGAGGACAACAGTAGATTCAGAAAACAGGTCAAGAGAGGGTTGAACTCTTGAGCTCACGGGTGCAGGTGGATGGCACGGGCGTGATGGTGGTGAAGGGGCAGGGGGAGGCTGGCGAGGGGGGCCCGTTGGCAGGTCCCAGGGCAGCATGGGGTCCCAGAGAGAAGGGCAGCTCTGATGGGGGAAGGAGGAGGTGCTAACAGTGCTGTTGGCCGAGGCAAGGAACTCAGGAGGCTGGCCAGGGTTACAGGCTTGGGTTATGAGTTCGGCTTTGCATACACTGTCCTCAGAGGTTCTCAGACACCCAGTGATGTGAGGCCAGCTGGAATCTGGACCTGGAGCCACTGACTTAAAGCTGGTGGAGGACACCAGGATCACTGAGAGGGAAGGAATGATGGAGACACTCACCTTTCTGACAGTATTCATCTGTCTTGGATATTTACGCACTTAGCTCCTCATTCTGTTATTTAAAGTAGTATTTCGTTCTTTACACAATAGGGTTATTTGCAGTGTAGCGTGGTCTAGTAATTTGCTCACACCATGATGAGTTTGACACAACAGGTGTTTCCTTGACTCTCGCCAGTGCTGAGTATGCACTTGAGAGAGCGAGGCCGCGCGGGGAGCAGCAAGCGTGTCGCTCATAGGAAACAAAATTTAAAGCAGCTCATCGTTTCCCATATGGATTACCTCCCACCAGAACACTTTACACTTCCAGCTGATGGACATTCTTCTCTTCCTCAGCCCCTCCAGTATCACCGTGTCTGTCACTCCTGTCCTTGACGTCTGTACAGCTCTACTGTCTTGTCGGTTGTCACAACACAGGTGCAACATTTTAAGTAAAGAAGGCATTATTTGTCATAAACCTGCCTTTTCCTTTTCCCACGTGCTTAGTTGGAATCATTTGCAGATCTCAGTGGGAACATTATTTAGCATGGGCACACGAGGATAGAAGAGAGAAAATAGAGTCAAAAGCAGCATTTTATCACTAACATATTGGATCGGTCCCCCCAGGCTCAGTGTCCCCCCCAGAACCTGCTTAAGACTTGCACATTTAAGTTTTGTCCCTTCTTTGTTCAAACCAAAACAAACCAACAAACCAACAAAAGGATTGTGTTGTTAAAAGAATGCAATGTGAGGAGCTCCTGGGTGGCTCTGTCGGCCACGCATCTGTCTTAGGTGCAGGTCTTGATCCCAGGACGCTGGGAGGGAGCCGTGCTTCAGGATCCCTGCCCAGTGGGGAGTCTGCTTTGCCCTCTCCCTCTGCTGCTCCCCCAGGCTTGTGTGTGCACTCTTTCTCTCTCCCAAATAAATACATAAAATCCTAAAAAGAAAGAAAGAAAGAAAGAAAAGAATGCAATGTAAAAAGCCAATGCGTGGTGAAATATAAGAATTTGTGAGGTCATACACTGATATGACAGATGTCACATCAGCTCAAGGAGAGGACAGAAAATGTGTGACTTTATGGTAGGAGAAGAAGAGAAAGGCTCAAAGTACGAAAGGATTGAAGCCCGTACACAGACTGCCTGGGTGACGGTCAGACCGTGGGGTTTGCAGACCGAAGCAGATGCCACATCGGCATCACAGATGGAAACGTGGCTGCACTTGTCATTGACGGTTCTACCCTTGTGTCCTGCAGGAACCACCGTCCCGGCCCTTCTGAACAGCACCTCCAACCAGCTCTACCTGCAGTTCCAGTCCGACATCAGTGTAGCGGCTGCCGGCTTTCACCTGGAATACAAAAGTAAGCTCCACTCCCAACTCTTTCCATATCAGCGTCCGTGGTTAGCCTGAGTCACTTTCTGAACAAAACTAAGTCCACGCGCCCTCATTACATAGGAAAATGGTGTCGTTCTACAAGTACCTTACAAGTTACAAGAACATGCATCATATAAGATCTCTCTGTATGGGATATATATTGGAAAAAGCAAAGGAATGAGGACATGCAGATGTTAGTATCTGGAATAATTGTTAAAAAGCACAAAGCGTGACTATTTGTGTGGTTCCTGATTCTCTTGTGAGTGATAACAAATGGTCATATTAACATCCCCAAAACCGAGACAATCATGATTTCCAAACAGATTATGGTCCTAAGGCCTTTACATTTGTCGACTCCAAGGCGGTTAGCAGAGCCCAGCACAGAACACCACGGAGCCTGCCGCTTTGTGTATTACTCATTTTAATTGGAAGAGGGTGTCGTGAAGGAGACGCTAACCTTTTAAAAATGAATGTGCAGATGAGTTAGCGTCTGATAAATGGGTTGACAAAGGTCAAATTCACAAATCTTCTTTGGCGTTTGATTATGCAGGTAAACCTTGTAAAAACGAAATAAGAATTTCCAATGAGAGTCAGGTTTATTTTAGGACATGTTTTCAAGCACTAAAAATGCTTAATGTTGATATTCATCTTCTTTAATAAGCAGTTGCAAATAAGCAAATACATGAATAAGCTTTAATAAGTGATCTTTTGAATTGAGATAAACAGTTTGCTGAGATGTAAATGCATGCATGTTTTTGAAAGGCCAGATTTCCAGCTGATGATAAATATTCTGAACCAGACACAAACCACAGGGCTGTTTCCCATTTCAGTTAAATTCCCCTACTTATTACAGGCATTTGTATGCAAGTTTATTCCAATTTATTTGAATAGGACTACTTTGGTGACAGTGTAAAATGATGCTGTGGATGTTATTTATGTAGGAAATGTCTGGGAAAAAAATCTGCTACTTTGATACATTTTGTGAACATCTGTAGATAGGAAACTATCAACCTTATTTATGATCATGTTAATAAATTCACTAATATTTTTAGCAGTTTTAGAACTCATGAATGCTCTTCTGTCTTTCTCTCAAACTCATCTTGTGCATTTGGGCTTTTCACTCACTTCATATAAAAAGAGGTGCTAGTAAAATAATTAGTCCTTTTTACTGTTATGTACAATTACAGTGGCAACAATATAATTATCTACTTTCCACTTTATTCCCGACCAATATACTTCATTAAAAGACAAAGACTGATATTTCTCACCAAAAGGAATCTTGCTTAAATATCCAAGGCCTTGTTTAAGTACTTAATACATTTATTTTTTAGTTGCCCAGACATCATGCTACATTTTCATTTGCTAACATTTGTTCTGATGCTAGCAGTTTTGTTTTCTGATGCTAACACCGTTCTGATCCCTCCTGGGTCATTCCTGTCCTCCCAACTTCCTGTGCATGTAGAGGCACTCATTTCTGTCTAACTCCTTGGGCCAGGGTTGAAAATATGTGTCCTTTTAAGGCTTTGTAGAATGAGCCTCATTAAGGCCAACATCAGACAGCATAAGGACTGTTGAATTAAGCTGCCAAAAGATTGTCTCATGTTTTTAATCTGTTGACATATTTTTCCATCTACCTTAAAACATGTACTGTCAATCTGCAGGCCTCTAAATGCAGATTTGTCACTAAAATTGATAGCCATGAAATTCTAAGAAAAACAACGAAAGCCCCCCTGTATGCTGGGTCCTGCTCTGAGCACGTTACAGCTACCCATTCACTTGTCCTCAGGAAGGCCTGGTTTGGACGTATGCCCAGGGCTCACGGAAGGAAGAACCTAGCCCGTAGTCGCCCTGCTAGTGACCCACAGAACGTGAGACCCTTCGTCACGAGGGCCCCCGACTGAGCCCTGGCTGGGATGCCAGCCGTGCCATTGGAAAGGCAGCATGCGCTGCTCGGCTTTACAGACGATGACCCCGAGGGTCATGAGCAGGCGAAGGACCCGTGGGTGACGGAGGAGCTTGTGCATCGGTCTGTCTTTCCCTGAAACCAGAGCTGCTCTGGGGGGTCCACACCTGCTTCTGAACGAGGGCTTTGGAGTAAACAGTAGGCCCCGGTAATTAGCTCGATCCATCGTTCCGGACTGGCACGGGTGGGCATTTCCCAAACGGAAAACAAACATTTTTCTTTGAAGGGATGAATTATCAAATTTTAACGATCACAACAGCGATTCCAAGAAGGCCTGATCCTCTCTGTGTGATCTAGGTTATCTCGTGGGATCTGGGTAAAAACTGGAAAGATCAGCGTCGTTGAGGGCTTTGTGTGTCCTCCGAGGCAGCTGTCGTCTTAATCTGGATGGGAAGTTTGACACGGTTACACAGTAGGACACAGCCGTCCCCTTGCTCTGGGCTCTTTTCTTCAGGAAAACTACCCAACATGAAACCTTACAGATGTAGGCAGACAACACTGGTAGTGATTGGCCCTGGAAATAAGAAAATCCGGGCTAAGGGCATGTAGCACATGAACTGGCTCCCGGGGAGCAGTATGGTGGCGGCTGTCCTTGAACTCCAACAAAAAGAGCAGAGAGCGTTCAAAATATAGGAATATATTTTGTTTATTGATATATATATATATATATATATATATGTCATGTATATCAATATATCAATAAACCAGCGTTTACTGATTTCACCAGGATTTGGTGGCTGAAGAGGTAGTAAGATTGAAGCCATATGCCATATTGGAACCTTTCTTTTCGTCTTACTTGTATTTAGTTAAATCTCCCCTCTTTTCCTGCCAGCTTTTGGTTTAACTGAATATTTTTATTGCTTCAATTTATCTCCACTATGGGCTGATTAGATAAAACTTAAAAAAAGGCAATGGTCTGCCTGGAGTTTAAAAGATACATCTTTATTTTTTTTTTTAAAGATTTTTTTTTTTTATTTATTCATTTGACACAGAGAGAGAGATCACAAGTAGGCAGAGAGGCAGGCAGAGAGAGAGGAGGAAGCAGGCTCCCCGCTGAGCAGAGAGCCCGATGTGGGCCTCGATCCCAGGACCCTGGGATCATGACCTGAGCCGAAGGCAGTGGCTTTAACCCACTGAGCCACCCAGGCGCCCTAAAAGATACATCTTTAGTATTTTAGCACAGCTTACCTTCAAATGATATTATGCCCTTTCATGTAAAAGAGACTTACAAGGGTGTATTTCTAATACCTGCTTTCCTTCCCTTATGTTATTCTTTGCCTTACATTTTATTTTTACAAGCTATAAAGCCCACAAAATATTTTTACTACTTTTGCTTTTCACATTTCTACTACTTAACTGCAACAGTGGTCTTTTAAAGTAAATAGAAAATAAGAAAGATAACTATCTTATATTTACCCTTACTTTTAGCATCTTGGGAGCTCTTTAATTCTCTGGGTCAATCCATGTTTCTGTCTGAGGCAATGATAGAAATGTTATCATTTCTATCTTTCTTCCGTCTTTCTTGTAGTGCAGGTCTGTTGACAATGAATTCTCCCAGCTTTTGCCTTTTTTTTTAAGTCATTATTTCACCTTCATTTCGAAAGATACTTTCCAAGTTCAGAAGTATGAGTTGAAGGTTTTTCCGTTTTCAGTATGTTAGATGTCACTCCCTTGTCTTCTCACTTCTTAGTTGATGACGAGAAGTAACTTGTTATTTCCCGTATCTGTAGACGTGTGTGTTCCTTTTCTCTGGCTGGCTGCAACGTTGTATCTTTCGTGTTTTACTTTCATCAGGTTAATTAGGATGTGTCCAGGGCTGGACGTCCGTGCGCTGTCAATATCCATCCTGGCGTTCTTGACGTACTTGCATCTATGCTCTGACATCTGTTAGTTACAAACGAACTTCAGCCACATTGTCATCCCAAATATTGACTTCGCCCCATGTCTTTCAGCTTGTTCTGGACTCCAATTACATGTGCGTTAGGCTGTTTGACATTATTTCACACTTCTTAGTGCTCACTTTTGTCTTATTCACTCTTTTCTCCTTGTGTTCTAGCTTGTGTGATTGCTGTTCACCCTTCTTCAGATTCACTAAGTCCTTCCCCAACCGTGTCACACCAACTGATGAGCCCGTTAGAAGCATTCTTCATCTCTGGTAGTGTGGGTCCCCCGCCAACTAAAATTTTCATTTGACTTTTTCTATCATTGCCGTCTCTCTACAATCATTACGCCATCTCTTCATGCATGCTGCTTGTCTTCCTAGGTTCTTTCACATATTTTTCATAGTTTTTTAATATTCCCACCTAATATCTCCATTCTGGGAGTGTGCTCTGCGTCGGGCCTTGTCAGTTTCTCTCTGGACAAAGGGTTGTATTTTCTTGCTTTTTGTGTGTGTGTCAAAATGCTGTCCTAAACGTGGACAGTTGGAGTGCACTGGTGGAGAATGGTTTTCATAAAAACCGGGCATGGGCGCCGCATGCTGGCGAGCTTCCGAGTCCCTCTGGGCCCAGGTGAGCGGGTTCGCTCACCCGCTGCCCTGGTTACCTTCAGCGCCCTTCAAAACCCCCAGGGGCGAGCCGCCAGGTGCCACGTGCTGAGCTCCAGAGATTTTCTCGTGTTAGTTCTCCACCTTGGTTTCCAGTCAGCCCTAAACACGTTCTCAGAAGACGTGCTCTCCCTCCGAACTCTCTCCCTCCCCGTAGTAGACTGCCATTACCTGTCACTCTGTGCGGGGCTCACGCAGCCTCTGGCCTCTGCTGCCCTCCTCTCTCAGCCAACGCCAGACCCCAGGACGCCACCCTTGGGGGTGACCAGTGCTCAGCATCTTAAGGTCTTCCAGTTCTCCCAAGGTCTTCCTCCCAAGGTCTTGCGATTCTGCCTGTCGTCGATCTTCGCGGGGAGCGTCCTGCCTGTCCGCTGTGCTAGGAGACGGCAGTCTTGGTGTCCAGAGAGGACAGTAAGCTCATGCTGCTTTTCCTGCCGCATCCTGCTTACAGACCTTCTTTCATCCAGCCTTCGCCAAGCTGCAGTGCCTCTTGGCCTGTGCCCTGGAGGTTACGTATTTTGCTGCCCCTTCCCTAGGACTTTAACACTTTTATTGCCTACAAGTGATGGGTTCAGGGAGCCATGTGATATTTCATGCCTTTCTCTCCATAGAAACCCTGGGGCCGGGTGGGGGGGCTCCCTCCAGGCTCCTGCTGAAACATTTCTATAAATCACCTGGAGAAGGAAGGGCAGACTCCCCTCTGTCTGGGGCCTTGAGCTATTTGAGCCCCGTGCCTGGTCTTTGGTAGTTTGCCAAGAGGTTACCTAGTTTGTTTTGTTCTTTCGTAAGTGTGAGTGTTGGTTGCCTTTGTCCTGTATTTTGTCACAGGGATGGTTTCCATGTCCTGTAATCTCCTGGAATGGGGTTATTCTTCTTTGGAATTGCTGTCAGCTACGTACCTGCAACCTCGCTTCTTAGATGAGTTCAAGAAAAATTATGACTTAACAGTTTAGATTTTTCTCATTGTTAAACTGAAACCAGTGTTTTACTTTTCAGATTTCTAGATCCCATGTGGAAGTGGAAGTTCTTTTATGGGTTTCCCCTTGTTCAAAGATAAATATATAAATACCAAAATTATTTTTTTAGGACGGGTGCCTGGGTGGCTCAGTGGGTTAAAGCCTCTGCTTTCGGCTCAGGTCATGATCTCAGGGTCCTGGGATCAAGGCCCGCATCGGGCTCCCTGCTCAGCGGGGAGCCTGTTTCCCCCTCTCTCTCTCTGCCTGCCTCTCTGCCTCCTTGTGATCTCTCTCCCTCTGTGAAATAAATAAATAAAATCTTAAAAAAAAAAACTCATCAGGAAACAAATATACATTTCCAGGACTGTACTGCATTTAGTTTTTTAAAAATCTTTATGTAAGCAGACCCCCCCCAGTCCAAACCCATGTCATTCAAGGGTCAACTGTATTGTAAATCCTGACTTTTATTTTACATCACAGAGAATTCCAGAGACCCCCCCCCCGGAAATGTGAGTCTCTCTTACGAGATGATTTCAGGCATTCAACATTACCATCACTTGGTTTGGTGACAAGAGAATTCCAGCTTTATTTGGAGTTGAATGTAAGACATATAAAATGGATAACAAGTGGACAGTGTCTTCCTACCTGTGATATTTCAGCATTTTTACAAGTATTGGATTTAAGTGACAGGTACGATGTAAACGACTTAATGTCTCCATCCTTCAGCTGACACATAAGTGATTGAACGCAAGTTTCTCTGTAGTCTTTGGAATCTCAGGCATTACATTTGCCAAGAGGCGGGGAGAATGGAAAGGACTGAGGACCGACCCTGAAGTTACAGGGCCACCTGCTGTTCCCACAGGTCTTTAAGACGTGCGTCTTAGCATAACGTGTATTCATCAGCCGGCCTCCTGGTTGCTGCTTGAGGGGATCATCAGTCACGAAATCAACTAGGCTGCTGCTCTCGCTGCTCAGGACTCAGGAAGTTGCTCACGTGGAAAGGGGCCTGGTTTCAAATTAACAGCTGTCATTTGGTGCATCTGGCCCATGACTCATTTGAGATTACTTTTATGTTTGAGGGTTCTCCATTTGGAGCGCCTTTCACAGAACATGCAGATTTGCCTTGATTTCGTCCCTAGGGGATAATTGCTGGGCCCCCCCCCCAACCGTGTTCCTCCTAAAGTAAATGGTGGGCATCCCAGCATCCATCATGGATTTTTCTAGCATCTCGTATATCCTCTGCTCTGTCCTCTAGGCTTTGCAGACAGAGTCACGAGGAGACAAGCAGATGTGGTCTGGGCTCAGGTGGAGTTTGCATTCTGGTGGAGGGCATACGACACCAGAACCCCTGGCTGTCTGTGGTGGTTACAGATTGTGCTAAGCACCTGGGAGAAAATAAACAGAGTTCTGACATGCAAAACGACTGCAGAGCTGTTCTAGACCGAAAATATTTCTTGAAGGAAAGATGGAAGAATGGGCAGTAGTCAGGCACAGCAGAACACCTAAGGAAAAGCATCACAGTTAAAGGAAACTATCAGGGGCACCTGGGTGGCTCAGTGGGTTAAAGCCTCTGCCTTCAGCTCAGGTCATGATCTCAGGGTCCTGGGATCGAGGCCCACATCGGGATCCCTGATCAGTGGGGAGCCTGCTTCCTCCTCTCTCTCTGCCTGCCTCTATGCCTACTTGTGATCTCATCTCTCTCTGTGTCAAATAAATAAATAAAATCTTAAAAAAAAAAAAGGAAACTATCATGGTGGAATCTATTGGGCTGTGCTCACTTTCATCAAATCCTATCCTGTTTGAGTCTGAGAGTGCCGCAGAACAGCAAAATGGCTGAGCCACAGAGGGTTTCCGAGTCCACCTCTAGAAAAGTTACATGGGAACCAGTTACCAGATGTGAAACCAGCATTATGTATGCACTTATCGACCCTCTAAGCCTACGGAATGGGGAAATCTGGACTTCTTGTCCTTATAGAGCAGGTATTTCATAGAGTTCCACCTGCAAATGTAGATTGAAAAGTCGTGGCCTTTGAAAATTATGAGTATTCTATGGTTAGCCATTCATTTGGTTTTAGGATCTTCTTACTTGAAGCTTAAAACTCATGATGTTATATTACCAAACTCATCCCTCGGATGTAAAAACTTAAAAGAGTTCTCTATTCTATAGCCAGTCTTGCAGATTTTCCACGGTTAGTAACTGAGGAATAAAGATGCTGGAATTTGCATAAGTAATGACTAGTGGCTCTGGGACTTAGCCGGCCACCAGCGAATCATTCATGAGAAGCCCAGTCCTATCAGATTTTGGATGAAAGCTCTAGACACAGGAGAGTGGACTTCAGTCGTGTAAGTGACTGAAGTGAGAAAAGTTTTGAGTGTCAGAAAAAGCAGCAGTTTGGGGAAGGGAAATGACAGAGGATTGTTTCCCACTCCCCAAACTAGGACATTCTCTCTGCCTGTTCATCGGATTTGTCTATTCTGTATGTCCTGTTTAATAAATAAAAATGAAGCACAAACTTCCTTCCGGAGTGGGCTTTCATCAAGTTCCTCCGCAGAGTCATGTCCGACTTCGTAGCAGATACCTAATCAGCAAGGAAGCCTTACAGCCCTTCCTCCTTAGGTCACTGATGTGTTTTCCAGTTAAAAACACGCATTTCCCTCAATCTTGACATTCCTCTCATTCTTCCCGTTGGTCTATGGCCATCACTTTCCACCGGTCCTTCAGTTTCTCTTCCTTTCCAGCCCAATGCCATCATACTCAGATTTATGCCCAAATGTCTCGTTGATCACAGCATTCCTCCCCTGCCAAAAATCCTTCAGTGGCTCCACGTTTCCCCACTTCCTCATCCAGGCATCTCTGCCCAATGAGTCTACTAGTTTTATCACCCACTCTTCCCTCCAGCCATTTCATCTGGTCAGTTACCGTCCACCAAACACACTGTGTAAATTATCATCTTCCCGGGAGTGTTTATCTCTTCTCCTCCCCCACGCCCTCTCCCCCCTTCTGTCCGCCTTTCCGAATCCCAGAAAGGAGCCCCTCGGCCTGCTCCCCGCACTGCGTCAACCCACGTCCATTTCTCCGACCTCTATTTTTACCAGCATCGATTATCCGCATGCTTCAATTCCAATGCATTTTTCTTTGTGTTATTGTTCTTTATGGCCTTTAAACCCAATTAGACTGTCAGTTCTTTGTCCTGGTAAATAATACCCTTCTTCCACACCTCCTTTCTTCAATCTCTGTATAGAACTTAATAAATTGTGCTGGCTCACTTGTTTGTTTTCACGTGATTTAGATATGAGGTGATAATGTCCAATTAGGGGGGAGAAAAAACTTGAAGAGATGAAGGATAGATCTGTGATCATATCTGTTTTTATAGTCCATTTGAAATGAAAAATATATAATCCACTCTTCTGTGTGAACAATTCTTTTATCTTTACCTATTTATGAAGGGTTCTGTGTGTTCTACGGATGCACAGGACGCATCTGTAACAAACATGGGTTGGTTAAAAAAATTCTATTGAGTAAGGCTCTGCTGGTCCTTGGAGATACACGGTCACTCACTGTAAGGCGGGCTTCCTAAAGGAGGCAAGGGCTGCAGACAAGGGCACTGAGATTCAGTGTAGCCCGACCCGCGGGAGGGTAAGGTGCTCGTTAGGGGCACTCTCCGTACCGTGTCGTGTATCCCTGACATACTCACCCCCACTCCTGCTTATTTTTTATTGTGGTAGAAAACACATCACCTTAAACTGACAATCTTCACCATTTTTAAATGTGTGGTTCAGTAGTGTTCAATATATTCACACGATTGTGCAACAGATCTCTAGGACTTTGTCATCCAGCAGATCTTACACAATTAAACACGAATTCCCCTTCTCCCCACCCTCCAGCCCTCGGCAACCCCATTTCTATTTTCTGTTTCTGCAATTTTGACTATTTTAGATGGAATCTTACATTATTTGTCATTTTGTGATTGATTTATTTCACTTAGTGTAATGTCTTCAAGGTTCCATCCATATTTTAGCCTGTGACGTGATTTCCTTTGTTTAAGGCTAAATGATACTCTCTTGCATGTATATACCACACTTTCTCCTGTCAGTGGACGCGTCGATTGCTTTCACCTTCTGGATGTTGGGAATAATGTTTTACGTGAGTGCTCAAATATTTCTTTGAGTTTTTGCTTTGAAATCTCTTAGATATATACCCCAAAGTGAGATCGCTCAATCATATAACCTAGTTTGCCCTCTTTTTCTAGTTCCTTGAGGTGTAAAGTTAGATTATTTATTTAAGATCTTTGTTTTTTTTAAAGTAATCATTTACCACTATAAATTTCCCTCTTAGTCCTACTTTTACTTCATCCCAGAAATTGTTGGTCTGTCACGTTTTTGTTTTCATGTATCCAGATATTTTTTTAAATTTTCTTGTTATTTGGCCTTTGACCTATTGAATTTAAGATTTTGTTTAATTTCCACAAATCTGTGGAAATTTTTGTTCTCCCTCTGCTATTGATTTACAGTTTTGTTCTTTTACGGTTGGAGAAGATAGTTTGTATGATTTCAGTCTTTTTAAATTGGTTAAGATTTATTTTGCAACTGAATATTTGGCTTACCTTTGAAAATGTTCCTTATACACTTGAGACGAATGTGTATTCTGACTTTTCAGGTGGAGTATTCTGTAAAAATCTGTCAGGTCCACTGGGTCTTTAGTGTCGTTCAAGTCTCTTTCCTTATTGATCATCTGCCTGCTGAATCTAAACATAAGTTAAAATGGGGTGTTGAGGGTTTTTAATATTACTGTGCTATGTCTGTTTCTCCCATTCTGACAATGTTTGCTTCAAACATTTGGGAATCCTAATGCTTTATATAATTATTATGCCTTCCTGGTGAATTGATCCTTTTCTCATTGTATAATGTCTAGCTTTGTCTCTTGTGACAATTTTTATCTCAAAATCTATCTTGTCTCTTGTAAGCATGGCCACTTTGATTTCTTTAGTTCAGTTTTTATGGAATATCTTCTGTTTTTATGGACTATCTTCTCATCCTTTCACTTTTAGTCTATGCATATCCTGAGATCTATAGTGAGTGTCTTGTAATTGGGTCTTGTTTATTTTTTATCCATTCTGCCAATCTATGTCTTTTAATTGTTATATTTAATTAATTTACATTTATTTTTATTTTTTAAAAGATTTTATTTATTTATTTGTCAGAGAGATAGAGAGAGAGCACAAGCAGGCAGAGGGAGAAGCAGGCTCCCTGCTGAGCAAGGAGCCTGATGTGGGACTCAATCCCAGGACCCTGGAATCATGACCTGAGCCGAAGGCAGAGGCTTAACTAACTGAGCCACCCAGGAGTCCCTAATTCATTTACATTTAAAGTAGTCACTGATGAGGAAGGGTTTGCTGTTGCCATTTTATTCATTCCTTTTCCAAATGTCTTATAGCTTTTGTGTCCTCTTCCTTTCTTCCTGACTTTTGTATTTTGTTGATATTTTTGTAATGATATGTTATCATTTCTCATTTCAATTTGTGTGTATTATAGAGACTTTCTTTGAAGATATCATTGAAATTACATAAAACTTCTTAAAGTTATAATAATGTATTTTCAACTAATAATAACTTCTATCACATATAAAAATTCTATTCCTTTATGTCTGTTCTTTTCCCCTTCTTTATTGATGACACAATTACCCTCTTATATTTCATATCCATTAACATAAATTTATAACCACTTTCTATGCTTTTGTTTTAAAAATTTTATAACATACTTAAAAGTGATTTATGTGCCTAGATATAAATACTCCAGGATTCTATATTTTTTACATATTTACTTTTATCAGAGAGTTTGATAATTTTATATGGTTTTCTATACCATCTGAGTGCATTTAACCTACAAGGTTTCTGATGAGAAACCACTGGCAGTCTGATAAGAGTTTCTTTGAATATTACATGTTTTTCTTTTTCTCTTGCCATTTTCAAGAGAAAAAAAAAGATGTTTTATTTTTGCATTTTTATCTGGGATAGTTTGATTATGGTGTGCCTCAATATAGGTTTCTTTTGATTTATCCCGGTTGGACTTCTTTGATCCTCTTTAATTGGTATGTCCATTTCTTTCCTCAGATTTGGGTAGTTTTCAGCCATTGTTTCTTCAGATAGACCCTCTGCCTTCCTTTCTCTCTTTTTTTTTTTCCTTCAGGACACCCATAATGCACATATTGTTTTATTGGGTGGTCTTCTGAAATTCCCTTAAGCTTTAATCATTTTTCTGCCTGTTATTCTCTACCGACTTGATAATTTCAAATGACCGATCTTCTTCAAGGTTGCTGTTTCTTTCTTCTGCTTGATTAAGTCAAATGTTGGTCTTCTCTAATGGATTCGTCAATTCAGTTATTGCATTCTTCAGTTCAAAATTTCTGTTTGGTCCTTCTTCTTGGTCTCCTTGTTGATATTTTTTATTCTGTTCATGTATCCTTTTCTTGGTTGAGTTGAGTGGTTTATCTGAATTCTCCTATAATTTGTTGAGCAGCCTAATGAGAGTTATTTTGAATTCTTTGGTAATTCATATTTCCATTTCCTTAGGATAGGTTTCTAAAGATTTAATTTGACCCTTTGATTGGACCATTTTCCCCTATTTCTTTGTATGCTGTTTACCTTCTGTTGCAACATTGGCATCAACCACCTCTCCCAGTTTTTTAAGCATCATCCACCTCTCCCAGTCTCTACAATCTGGTGTTATAGAGGGGAGACTTTCACCAGTTGGCCCAACTGAAGATTCTGGACAGTGCTCAAACCTTTTTTGAGGTTGTGACCTCTCTGGGCTTGTGCATCCATCAGGAGAGGTTTTCTGGTTGCTAATCAGGAGCTTCCCCTTAGATCTGCCTGCTACTGTAGACTCTTTGTAGTCGAGATCCCCCTTTGCCCCTGTCTCCAGCACCGTAGAGTCCAGTGTGGGCCGGACCACGTTTATCACCCTTGTTCTGAGTCCCCAACCTTGCATCTGTTTCTAACAGCCCTTAGATTCAAGCAAGAGAGAGACCAGTCCCTTGGGCATCTCTCTAAAAAGTCAGAACATTGGACATATGTCCCACTGTTCTCTTTCCCTTCGCAGGGAGAAATCAGGAGTAGTGCCTACTACTTCACGGAGAGAAGCTGTGGTCACGAATTTTCCAACCAACTTCAGTGCCGTTGGCTTTTAATTCTCTGGGGTTCAGGAATCTTTTAATTGATTTCTCTATTTCTTCCAAAGGCAGTTTGTCTGTATTTGTTTATGTTAGTATCTCCATCAGGGAAGGAAGGTCTACGGTTTCCTATTTTGCCATCTTGTGACATCACTCCTAGACTCAACATATTTTTTAGTAAGAGTTAAACAATTGAAGGACTAGTTAAATTAATCCACTTCATTCAAAGAGCAGAGAATATTTTTAAAAATATATTTCTTTACTTTATGATTATGCTACCAATTTCTTAGTTTGCTAACAAATAGTATGTTTGGCCTGAATGTACACAATTGTAGTGTTTTTGTTTTGTTTTGAAGATGCAGTTAGATTTGAGTTTTTGAACCCATGCTAAAGTTTTTAAACACAGCATATTTTAAATTATATCACATTTGTCTTAATATGAATATGGTTTATTTGCAGACTTCTGGTACCACAGATATTTTATTATATAAGAATGTTCATATTAGTCTCTAATGTTTCCTCAAGTCTCTATAATAATAAATACCACAAATGTATGTTTACAGTGATCAAATATCTATATGAAAGTGTTTAGTATTACACCTAAAGGATATGATAGAACTATTAAACATGGGTCAGCAATATCTTTTTGTAAAGGGCCAGAAAAAATATATTCAGCTTAAGGAGTAATGAAAGGAGTCAGTACAGAAAGAAACGAACATGACCAGGTTTGGCTCAAGAGACATTGTTTGGTAAATCATGTTATAAGACATCAAACCAAGAAAAAGATATTAAAATTACCAGTATATTTTACTAAGAATATATTTTTCAATAAATTTCCTTGAGTCAGAGGGTTAATGTGATGATTTGGTCTATTGAATAATAAGAATTTCAACTAACTCTGAATATTTTATATTTGCTTATTTTAATGAAAAGCAAAAACATATAAACATAAAAATATGTGTTAAGTATGCATATGTGTACATTTAGCCACATGTATTAAATGCCTATGTTTTATTTGGTAAGTATTACCGTTAGTCTATCTGATGTATAAATTAAACAATCCAAGATACTTTAAGAAATTACTGTCATTGTTATCTTTTTAAACACATAATCGACCTTTTATTCAGAAACCCTGGAAACGACAATAAATGCACATATCATTAGATTATTTTTGTGTAATTGAGGTGAAGTTCAAGTGTAAGGTTTGACGTTTAAAAATTTCAACTACATGTAATGTTCTAAGTTTTCTGAGCTCTACGTCTAGTGCATTTTTAAGTGGAAACAATTTTCTTTAGTTTGTAATAAATATCCCTCTGGCAGAGAGGCCTGGTACAGTTATGGCATAAGCGATCATTCTCATCATGAAGGAAAGCATAAAAATTCAGGCACAGACAACTTACTGAGATCCTATATAAGGCAGGATGTTTCTCTTTTCTCTACATGTGAGAGGATGTTCAGCAATACGTCACTAGGAACAGTTAATCTGTCCATTCTTATTTATTAGAGACAAATAAAGTGCAACCTACTTCATAGCATTTGTTCTTTATTAATATGAGAACATGTTATTTAGCAGCCAAAATATTTTTAGTTAGTGGTTGTGGTCATTTTTCCATAATTTATTATCCTTTTATCCATTTATCAATTCAGCGAAAGCATTTATGTTCACTCTAGGCCACGCGCTAGAGGCTTGTGATGTGCACATTGTCTTAGTCAGCTCGGGATGCTACAACAAGGCACCCCAAGCTGAGTGGCTTCAACAACAGACATTTACTTCTCACTGTTCTAGAAGTTGGAAAGTCCAAGATCCAGGTGCTGGCATATTTGGTTCCCGGCGACAGTCTGCTTCCTGGCTCGTAAGCAGCCACCTTCTCAGGGTGTGCTCGCGTGGCCTTTCCTGGGGTATGTGTCCGGAGAGAGCGCTCTCGTTTCCTTCTCTTAAGGGCACGAAGCCCATCATGAGGGTCTTACCCTTATGAATTTATGTAAACCGAATGATCTCCCAAAGACCTCACCTCCGAAAGCCATCACCTTGGGGATGAGAGCTTCAACATACACATTTTGGGGATGGAGGGACACACAAGCCTCCAGCCCGTAGCACCAATGAAGGAGAAGGAACCAGTTTGCGTTCTGGAGTGTAGAGTTTAATTAGGGAAACTGAGCAAGTTGATGGTCCAGGAACAATTTTCACAGAGCTCTGCTGTGTGGTGGTGGAACACATAATTCACTGATATCAGAAGGCAGAGTGGGTGGCCCAGCCGTCTCCTGGTCTTGGACTGTGCAGCAATTATATTCCCTCTCCCCACGAACGAGGGTATTGGGCAAGATCAGTGCTTCTCAAAGTGTTCTGTGGGACCCTCCAGTCCTGTGGTGTCCATGGGTAGTATGCACACCAAAACGGTCCTATAATACATTTTGAAAATCCTTCAAATAAAGCTGAAGAGGATTCATCTCTGTAGGATTTCTCTGTGCCTTTAATATGCTATAACACTTTCAAATCTCCAAGAGAGATACAATATTCTATTTCCCCCAAATTTATGCTATGACATCTCTTGACACTGGACCCACAATCCCTTTTGCTTTGAAGATTCCTTATGATCCACTAAGTGGGAAGAATAAAGAAAGCATTTATTATGTGGACTTAACATGCTCACAGTTTACAGATAAAAGAAAATATTTTTAGCTCCACATACATGCTAAATTCTTAGACAATGATTTGTTTGATTTTATTTATATTTGTCAGAGAGAGAGAGCACAAGTAGAGGGAGCAGCAGGCAGAGGGAGAAGCAGGCTTCCTGCTGAGCAGGGAGGCCGGTATGGGGCTCGATCCCAGGACCGTGGAATCATGACCTGAGCCGAAAGCAGGCACTTAAGGGGCTGAGCCACCCGGGCGTCCCTAGACAATGATTTAAAAAGCAGTTTCTTTTCTTTACTTCAGATACCGTGTTATTAATTATGGAGGTTTCTATACGCCGTGCTGTCATGGAGATGTACTGACTCATGAAGCAGTGCAGTCTAGAAGTCGGAGTGCACAGCCTGACACTCGTTCTGGTTATGCCTATGTGATCATGACATTTGACATTTAGTTCAGAGATCGTCAGCCTCCCACGGCGTCTCCCGAAGTGAAACTGTGATGTCTTTATTCTCCTGTTTTCCAACAGTGTCTGATCTTTAATGCAAGTTTGATTTATGGGTCTAGAGACGCAGCAACACTTCTGTTAGGGTATAGCATACCTATACGCATGTAAATGAAGGTCTTTATCTACTGGTTTTGTGTGAGTAACTAATTTAGTTACCAAAAAAATGGGCTCAATGATTTTTTTTCTTTTCAAAATTAAGGAAGAGCCTGTGTACCCCTAAATTGCTTATGAGGACCTCCCCCATGTATTTCATAAAGCTCATGAACCTGCAGACGTTCTTCGACCTCTGTGCCCTTGTGAGCTAACCCAGCTCTGGGGGTCTCGCCATTTAGCTCTGCTTTCCTCTCTGTGCTTTTTATCTTGATTATTGTTTTCAACAGTGCAGCTAGAATGACGTGCTTTTTTTTTTTTTTAAGTTGTGATCTTTGAAAAGCCTACATTACACCAGTCGAAATGAGGACAATACTAAGTTGACAAAAACTGCTCAAAGTTGTCTCATCTGTACCTACACAGGCTCACGTTTCCTGCTCCCAGCATGGCATGTTTATCATGGGTTTCAAAATTATTTTCTACCTCAAGGTTTAAGCAAACCATTCTCTGAATTTTATCTAATGAATTTAGGATAATGACTGCAATGCCTTCCAGAGAACTGATTAGGCTACTTGTTATATATTCTGGTTCATAACATCTGCATTTGATGTTCAGTGGCAGGGAAAGCCATTAAGCTGTGGATTTGGTCAAAGTAGGACACTTGTCTTTTTAATGACTTTGTTTTATATTCTTTGCCTTCACAGGCTAGACTCATGGGGAAATAAAGACTTTTTTAGTTTCTTTCTGAATCTAATCCCAACTTTATAAATCCACACATTTCAAAACGTCCAAATTTTTACGTGTGAAATGTGGTGCTACATAAAATATTTTCCCCTCTTTCATTACTTGTTTAGAGCAATGGATCTAAATCTTCAGAACACTCAACAATTACCCTCTCACACGTAATCAGGATACCTCATGGTTCAGAATCAAGAGGCTTATGATCCACCTTTGAAAGGAACTTAGCTTTATAGCACTTGCTTTATGGTCATTTATAGTACAGAATGTAAATATGCCGCACTTTGAAAACATTAGAAATCTTTTCTATAAAAACTTTTGCTTACAACATGACATATGCTCTACCACATATTTGTCCTTTTGAAAAATTAATTTTGGGCGCCTGGGTGGCTCAGTGGGTTAAAGCCTCTGCTTTCGGCTCAGGTCATGATCTCAGCGTCCTGGGATCGAGGCCCACATCGGGCTCTCTGCTCAGCAGGGAGCCTGCTTCCTCCTCTCTCTCTGCCTGCCTCTCTGCCTACTTGTAATCTCTCTCTCTGTGTCAAATAAATAAATAAAATCTTTTAAAAAAAAAAGAAAAATTAATTTTGAATTTTCCTGCCAAATGGTTTTGTGTCACAACTTGATTTTAGATAAGTTCTTTTTTTTTGTAGCTGTCTTCCGACATGTCTCATTTTGTGTATAAATCAATATCTTTTAGTTGACTGGCTTTATGACTGTGCTTGTCACTTATGTGATACGATCACTCATGATTTACTGTTAAAAATCAGTTTTGCTCCAACAGCATCTTCTAAAACTATTTTCTTTTTAGGTGTTTTAAAAAGTGATGGAAACGTATATGGACTTAAACTGAACTTCGTTCCTGTTCACATTTATTTCCCTGCCTTTCTCTTCTCCTATCTTCTTTACTTCACAATTTGATTAGAATAATGATTAAATGCAAGTAGTCTGCCCTTTTTCTGTACCAAAGATTCTTCAGTATACCCCCTCTTGTCCCCTAGCGGTCAGAACGTTCATTGTTCTGTCTTCTGAGGTAGGACTGTCTCCTTCTGGTCTTCCTGTGCTGGGTCCATGATGCACTTGGTTGCTCTTTCTCTAAAGGCTGTGACCGGATTCTGTAGCTCACAGCAGATAGCGAGACTCCACTCTGCTCATCCACTTCCATCTGGGGCAGCGCTTCAAGCCCAGCTGGTTTTGGGATCTGAATCTGCCACACCTTTAACTCTCCCCTCTGCTAGAGTCATGGTTTTCTAAACCCAAAAATAAAAATCTTCCACTCATGGCGTAAATCCACTGTTTTCACTGCGACTTGACTCTGTTGCTGGAGGCATTGATTGCATGGTTAGGAGAGACATGTGTTGTATGGAACATCCCTGGGCTCTGGTCCAGGGTAGTTCAATAAATATTTGTGGGTGATCAGATCAATCACTTATTTACTTATCTCTATGTAAATATATGTAGATGCCATTACTAGGAAATGTCCCTAGAGACACCAAATATCTTCGTGTTGTTAGCGCCTACCATGTACCGGATCCCTAGTGACACTGAGAAGCGAGGGGAGGATGTTTCTGTCTGCAGATCAAATATCTGGGCCTACATAAAATGGCTTCCTGAGTCATCAGATAAAACACTGATTAAAACGACTTTATGTATGCTTTTAATTTATTCAGAAAATGTATTATAATTCCTATAGGTATAGATAAATGCAAGTTATTATTTTTTTCCAGAGGATGAATGGGATTTACACATAGAATTTAAGGAAGGAGAAAATGAAAATAAATTAACATATAATACATACATATCAATCACCATGTAATAAATAAACACAATAGGTAAAAGCCTATTATATCTTATTTGTAAAAGGATGGATATTTCATAACTAGAATTTAATTTTGAATTACTTGTTGCTTTTTTTTAAATTTCAAGATATGTTATCAGTTTATTTTGAACATTTTGGGGTTATTGGTATTCTTTGGTCTGTGTGTGCATTTCAAGTACACCAAAATGATGATGTGATATCACCATAAATTAGCTTTTTAGTATTTCCAGTTGTAATTAAATTTGTATGAAAGGCAATTTAAGTATTTTTTTCCAGGGTCAAATAAAATAAATTTGTGCTAGGTGGTAGGTGATCTTGCTACACTGTGATAGGAGAAAGGATAAAATTTAAATATACTATGTATTCTAGAGTTAAGAAAGAGATAAATTAGACTTATACCAACAAAACAAGGTAAAGTCCTAAGTGATTGCATATTTCCATATTTAGCAACTTTAGCATATGTAAACATAAAGCCCCAATTATCTTGAAATTTTGTGCTGGGAATAAAAAATATTACCACTTAATGCATATAGTGTTGTTTACCTTTTAATAAATAGCCATTTAGGAAAGAAATGATTCCAGTAGAAAAACTCTATGATACACTTGATACCTGCTCATCCCAGATAAAATCAATGTGTTCCGAGGCTGGGAATTATCCATCGAGTTTATGTGCCAGTGGTGTCCATTCTGATGCAAATTCTGTAGCATGGTGTTCTCAAATGAACAATCACACTGTTGATGAAAAAATAAAGATATTTTTCTTTCTTTGCTTCGTCTCAGCTTTGGGGGAAAAGTGAGTCAAACTGGTGATTCTCAAAACTTTAATGCCTAAGAATTGTTAGGATGGCATTCACAGGATCATTCTGATTCAACAGTTCTGAGCTAGGGCTAAAAGTATGTGTCTTTGTCAGGCTGTTGTGCCAGGCTTTGAAGAGTAAGGAGATGGAGCAATTCAGTGCAGGCCAATGGACCATTCGCCTAGTGGCGCCGAGAGAGGGCTTATGACCTACACGCCTGCACCTGGAAAACTCAACCCGTTAGACTTCACTTTGTCCTTTCTTTACCATCAGATACAAGGAGTCGTGGTTCTTAGCTCTTCGTGAGGCTTAGAGCAGTATCATGCATCTAGTGCAATGACATATGGTCATGAGTGTGTCCGGTTTCCCCCAAGAGCTGCCTGCCCAGCTTTGGACTCTGGATCCAGACCCTGCTGCTGGTGCGGGTGGGCACCTCATGGAGTTGCCTTGACACCTGCTTGCAGAAGCGTACTGCGCTTGCTGCAGCCCATCTTGGAATCCTTGGTAACTTTTCCTTTGACTGTGTGTTCTTTAAGTGAAATCTGATGGGACAAGGGGGTGTGCACATGCTCAGAGGAGGTGTGCGGGACCCAGCGCCCACACACGCGGATGTGGTCCCCCGTGCACAGGGCGAGCAGTGCGCGTCCTTGTCCTGCACTGGGACCCACAGCCTGCATAGACCTGTTCTTCCATTTCCCACCAGTTTTTGCCTCCGGATTGATTCAAGACGACGCACCTCCCCCATCCCAGCCATATTACTCCGAGTCTCCAGTCTCCATCAGTTAACTAATCTGACCAATTCATTCCTATTACTGTGGTAACCAAGAACTGGAGTGTAAGGCCAAGGTCACATGCATTTTAAGCTGGGCTGCTCTAACTAATGTCCTTCCCCATCTGTCACCCTGGAAAACCCATCAGCCTGTGTAACCCGGGATGAGAGAACACGTACCCCACGGATGAGAAAGATGATTGGCAATCCCCACATCTTCAGCACCATTTCAGAGGCACTTTTTATTCTATAAAACACCAGAGCTGCATATTTTGTCTTATCTGTGCATTGAGGTTTATAGAGAGAGTTATCAGCACTAAATACTTAGAGTTAACTTTTCTATATTTTAGGTTGAATGCCAGTATGATGTGATACATTAAAAAAAAAACTCTTAGTGCCCTAACTGAAGGCAATTCAATCTAGAAAAGTGCCTGATTATAGTCTTAGGATCTGAAAATATTGGCCCTGTTTATCTGAGAACGCACTGTTCATGAGAATTTTGTTGTTGTCTTTAAATGAGAGAGAGAATACAAAATAGTTGTTCTCATATTATGTTTTTTCTGGAAGGATAGAATTCCCAGATTCACACTTAAATTTTTTTCATAAAGATGGCCAACTATGCTTAAAAAACAAGAAAGCGAGAGAGGATTGTCGTGGGTTTTACATATAATAAGAAACATCATTTTAAAAGACCTTTTAAATTATGTCTGTTTTGTAATTGGAGTGTATAATAGTAAACGTGGAAGTGGCAAATTTTATCATTTAAGGAAAAGCTTGATTCACTGCATGCTGAATATGAAATGTATTTAAGAATTAGCTAAAACTAATTTAAAGTTACCCGAAGTCTTCTTGGTAGACGAACAAGAGAAAGAATCGAGGTCTTTGTTCATTTCCTCAGGAGGAGAGCAATAGGGGGGAGAAAAGCTATTCTGTTATTCCAGAAATAAGAATGCTGTTTGCGTTACATACTCCTAAGCATTTGTCCCTGCATTTCTGCAGCTGTGGGTCTCGCCGCGTGCCAAGAGCCAGCCCTTCCCAGCAACGGCATCAGAATGGGAGATCGGTATATGGTGAACGATGTCCTCTCCTTTCAGTGTGAACCGGGCTACACCTTGCAGGTAACCTCCCTTCGAGTTTTGGGAATAAAGAGGGTCAAACCCAGGAGTCCTTGTCCCACTCGGTGAGGCCAATGCCTGAGGTTTGCACCCGGAGAGCCAATTCAGTTTTTCTCACTCTGTTTCTAAATCAAAGTAGTCACATTAAGCCATGCATGCTGGTAATCTTAATTATAATGTGGAAATAGCTTCTAGTGACGATGCACTCTTTCAAAGTTGAGCATCTTGTTTTTGGAATTACTTTATTTCAAAATGTATGTTCTCCCCGGAATTATGTAGATAAAATTCTAAGGAACAAAGTATTGACAGACGTCTCTTTCCAGTTGTCACCCCGACAACAGCTTTGCACCCTGTTCTCGTGGTCAGTTGGGTAAATCATCATTCTGTACATACTCTGTGCCAGGCATTGTGGTGCTCAAATAATAGGTTTCGATGATTTCCAAGAAATACTGAAGCATCTTTATCATTGTTTTATAATTTTATATAAAAGTTTTCGTGCACTTCCATAACCTAATGTGTACCAGCATTCATTATTTTTTTGTTATTTTTCCTGGTCTAATCATAAATAAGCTTACTCACAAAACAGTTTCTCTCTGTCACTTAGCATAATTCTTATAGGATTCTCCCTGCCAACGATGAATATTAATAATCTCAGCATACTTATTACAAAGTCAAGTAGAAAAGTTAAGCCTAATTATGTGTCTCCTCTTCGGTTATTTCAGGTAATAGAGTACTTTTGGCTGTCTGCTTCTTACCACATTGAAGCTGATCATATTTTCAGGAAAACTGTATTAGTTCTACTCTTTAACCGACTTAAACAAATGAGCTAGAGGCAGCTTCGGAAAGAGCTGCAGAGGTGTGGGGAAAGGACACCACTGCGTGGAGTGTAAGATGCTCAGTGTGTGGCAGCAAACGCTTTGCAGAGCCGGGACAAGTCGGGGCCACAGCTAGGAACCCCCCACGTGCCTCACACGCAAACCCACCTCCATCCTGGGCGACCCCCTGATGTGGGAACGAGGAGGCCGTTCTTTCCCGGACGAGGAGGGAAAGCGGAGCCGGGGGGAAAGGAGGGAGGAGAGCAGAGGAGCTGGGAAGGCAGCACGGGCCACGCGTGGGGATTAGCCTGGGTTTTAAGGTTAGAGGCCACGCCCGTGGGCCGCCTGGCACGCCACAGCAAAGGAACCATCCGCGCTGCTACTAGAAGCCAGCATCAGGGTGGAAAGTCACCTTCCAAAAAGAGCCACTTGTAGCAGGTGTTGGTGGCCCGTGGTCACAGCTGTGACTCCAGCGAGCCCGCTGACCTTCCCCTGCAAAGCTGCACGGGCAGCCCTGAGGGACCCGCACACAGGCTGGGCCTCTGAGCCGGTTTTCGAACAAGCACACGGAGGCTTTTACCAAAACAGATTATTTCGGAGAAAGCGCAGCCACGTTGTAGTGTGAGGAATCCGAGTCACAGCCCGCGGGCTCCGTGGAGAGGGTCACCGCAGCCCAGACTGAGACGCTGTTACTGTGCCCTCTGTTGTTCTTGCGTTGAAAATGAGCACGCGTCCCCACGCGTGAGCACTTGCTCTGCTCGGTGGCGTTCAGGCTTCCCTCCCACTCCTTCGTGATGTCACTTTGCAGTTGCGGTGGGGATCCTTCTAGAAATGACACCGCTGCGGCCCTCAGAGAGGAGGACAGAGACGAGGTTCCGGAAGCACCTTCGTGATGACGGGTTGTCTAACAAACTGCTGGCAGAGAGAGGCCTGTGGACACGCAGGGGCAGAGCCCAGCCAGCCGGCCATTCGTGCTGGTTCTCAAATGCAAACTAAGCTATTGGGTCTTCTTTAGGGACTGGGCCAAGCTTGGACTTTACAAGCTGCTGTGTTTGACGTTCACAGGAGTGAAAAAGGCTCCTGACTTTTTTTTGAGTTGCTAACAAGCCACACCACGTTTGCTAACATTTTAACATAATCACAGCACTCGTGAATTACACATCATTCATGAGGAGCCCATTCCTGGTCGTGTTCACACACAGATGTGCCTGGGCCTCCCTAGGTGGCCTCCTGGACATGGCCCAGAGGTTCTTACCCCACGACACACAGAGGGAATGCCGCACCTTTGTGCGCTTCAGAATTTCCATCTTCTCCAGCCTTATTTCGGTGTCCTTTTACAAGATGAAAAGCTGAAAACAGAAATTTCTTGTATTTTTTACCTAGTAAACACATAGCCAGAGTCCTGTCTTGTTTTGGATCCATGATACGCATTTCTGCTGGAATCACTAATATAAAATGTTTGAGCCAAAATCAATAACACGATATGGCCTAGATTGGTAATAAATGACTATTTTATTGGTAGTCATCGATACATGTCTTTAAAGGCCTTTGCACTTTATGTTTTCCATAATTCAGAAAGAAATTTATTAAAGATAATTTAACGGATCAGAAAATGAGAGAACACAGAGCACGAACTTTACCAGGAAACGTACTGCACGGAAGGTCTTCTTTAAGAATAGATAGAGTCTCCTTTTGCTGTAATGACTTTTTAACATCTCAGACAGTATGAGAAAATGAGTTTTGTGGCAGATGAATTGCGTAGGAAATGTTTCTGAGTTTAGGGAATCGGTTTGTCATTGATAACTGCATTAGTCCAGATTCTTGTTTGATGCGTCCCCAGTGTGGCTGGGATCACGTCCCATGAATTAAAGATTTGTTTTCAGTTGCCTCTGTGCCCACTGTGGGTGGCAAATGGAAAGTCACAAGCTCAGTACCATGACAGATGAGACCACCGAGTCACAGGGAGGAGAAAAAATAAAAAAGAGCCATCTGCCCCGAGGGACCCACCTACCTTCTCCTTGAGTGTGAGAGAGATTTCAGCAGAACACATTCAGAACTTAGTCTGCGGCCATGTGATTTTTAAAACAGAAGTAATAGGACAGATCTTGTTGAGAGTTGAAAACGTCATATATTCGCAGGATAAAGAGACTGTGGGTGATGAGGATTAATTTGATGGCAGCCACAATTATTTGGCACTGCGTGAGCCTGTCTGATAATAAAACAAATGTTAAGCCTCCTTTTTCTCAGATGGAGGAGGAACTGACCCAGTTCTTTGTGGGACCAGGAGGGGCGTGCGAGTCGTGTGTGAACTCTCTGCAAGGTGCCTTCGCAGAAGCCGATTACGTACTGCTGACCTCCTGCCCTTCAAATTGATACCTAGCATTTCCTAATCAGTTCCAGCCTCCCAGATCAAAAGCTGTAACTTCTGATGATTAAAAAAAAGAAAAAAAAAAAAAGCACACAGATGTGTCTTTCCCAAGCCATCCCGTTAGCCAGCAGGGAGGGAGCACGTTACACAGACCACTGGAAGGGACACTGCAAGATTTTGGTGTGAGTGAAACTAAATACAGTGGTTACGGATTTTTTTTTTCTTTTCTATCTTGATTCCAAGTACGTGATTCATTGACAAACATTAGTGGAATACATTTCACGACTTGTGGTTTATAATTTAAAAAGGAAACCAAAGGAAGTGCAGAGAGCCAGTCTCACACTGCGTCCTTGCAAACTCTGTCTTTGGTGATGCGAGCTCTGTTTCCTTTTCTCTCCACCAGGGCCGGTCTCACATTTCCTGCATGCCGGGAACCGTCCGTCGCTGGAACTACCCGTCCCCGCTCTGCATCGGTACGGACGCCCCTCCCCACACCGTTCAGGGTCCAGGCTCCCCGAGCTACTCTCCCGGGCCTCAGACGACACACTTTTAAATTCCTTGCAAACGGTTGTTACTTAATAATCACATCACAATGCAGTAGAAGTGTAGCCAAAATTGAACATGCATCTTGCTTGTCCCACGGGAGGGACTGGCTCAGCTTTCTCATCATCTTAGGACCAGCCTACACGGATTAGATGTGAGACGGCTAGCTCGAGGCACCCAACTCCAATTACATTTGTATCAGGCCAGTGGATTAATCAGGAGTAGCAAGGAACCCAGCAGGTCTGAAAGTCTGAGTGCGGGTCTGTGTAGGCTTTTGGGCCTCAGGAAAACCGAGTTTCCAGAAATGAAATTCAGGAATAAAAATAAGTGATCTGAAGTTGGAGGGATAGTACTGTACGGGAGAAACAGGGAGGGGACCCTGTGGACGGGTTCCTGAGGACGGGGCTCCCGCCGGCCTCTTCGGGGAAGCGCATTCCAAACACCGCTCGGCAAGAGGAGAATCTCGTGTCCTGAGGTTTTGCATAGAGGACGTGCGAAGCTCCATTATGCGAAGACCTTGACACGTGAGGCCCCGTAGACTCGGCGCGGTCTTCCCTCCGTCGGGCCTCAAGCTTCGCCACCGCCGTCAGCGTCTGCCTGACTCAGAAACCGTCCCGTACAGCCCAGGCGACCCCACGGCTGCGTCAGGTGCTGCCCTCACCAGCGCACGACCCACCCTGCACACGTCCTGGCTGCCCCAAACCCCGTTCCGCCTCCGGAGCCCCCTTCCCAGGCGACCCCGTCATCTGGATGCTCTGTCGGCGTCCGTGTCACCCACCAGATGCAGGGATCCCCCCCACCCCGCTGGCCTCCCACCTCGATGGTCCCCGCTCGCGATGGTCACCCGTCGAGTCCTCGGCCTTGGTTCTCGCCCCCTTCCAGCACCGCGACGGCCCCTTCTCAGTGACTGCTGTCAGGACCCTCACCTCCGGTCCCCAGTTTCGGGGATGCTCCGACTTTATCCAGCTTCTGTGGCTGCTCGCGGCCCCCAAGTTCTACCCCACACCCCTGCCCGGCGCAGAACAGCATCCCAGCTTCGGGGACCGGAACTCCACCTGAGGTCCGGCTCTCACCTCCCCGAAATGCCCGAGGCCACCCCCCAGTCCGCGCCATGGTGCCGACACCCTTCCGCGTGCCCCCCTTCCCCCGAGCTCCGTGCTGGCCCCCAGAGAGGGCCCCAGGCCGGAGGAGAAGGCAGCAACAATCTCTTTCTGTGAAACGCTGCTATTTTGTTCATCGCAGCTTTTTTTTTTTTTTGATGTTTCCAAATTTTGCGCCAGCCTACCGTTTGGGGGTCCAGGCACCCTCTTAACGTGTGCACGTGAGGGAGGTGCCTGGCTGGTGTGACCCTCACCTGGGTTCCCACGCTCAGCCCCGATAACAGCAATGACAGAGGGTCATTTCGACTGTGCGGATGAGTCTGTTTTTTCTCGTGCAGCTGTAAGGTCCTGTAGCTCGGGGTAGTGCCCCTGCCCACCCAGGACCTCACAGACGGAGCCGGGGCCTCGCGGCACTCCCCATGAGCACGTGGTAGGCCCTCAGTGAGTGCGAGTCCAGAATGACCAGCAGATGACAGCATGGGCCATCGTGACAGGGAGCACGGACACCCGGGTCACAGTGCCTCTCTTGCTTCCCGCACGTGGATGCGGCGTGGGGTGCGCTCGGAACCCCATCTCTAGAACGCTACCTTCGAGCGTCTGCGTGTCACACGTAGTGTTTCAGAGAAAGTGCGCAGCTCTCCTGGATAAAGCACATGATAAGGCCACAGTAGAGCCTGGGAAGTGTCCTCTGAGCTACTTGCACGCTGTTCCAGATCCGTTTGCGGAGGAGTTGAGAGCTTCAGCCGGCGCGGGCCCCGCAGGGGCAACAAGAGACTGACTGGCTGTTAGCTCTTCCTCTGGAAGCCCGTTTCCCCCCCGCCACCGGCAGGTCCTGGGTATTAGTGGTTTCTCGGAACCTGCACCTTCAGTACCTTGGACAGGGAACCTGCACCTTCAGTACCTTGGACAGGGAACCTACACCTTCAGTACCTTGGACAGGGAACCTACACCTTCAGTACCTTGGACAGGGAACAGGTCGCGTTATAGACAGAGGACAGTAACGCTGAGCACCTTTGAAACAGAACGGTAGCCTTTAGGATGGTCTCATGCAGGAAATGGTACACGGCCCGTGATATTCACCAAAGCGTATTTGCTACACATGAAAATGTTTCCCATGGACCCATATCTGTTTTCCTGAAAGTGATTTCTGGGTAAAAATAAACGTGAGGTTACCCCGTCCCCTAAAACATTGAAGCTATTTGTAGAGAGATTTGAAATCCCAGGCGTGCCCTGGCAGGGAGAAGCAGAGCTCCGGGTCCCAAGCTCGGGTTGGCCTCCTCCCTCCTGGCCTTTCACTTCTAGAACATCCATCTTCCTCTTGGGTTTTCAATGAAGACCCTTCCCTGAAATATGGGGATTCAAATATTTTTAACTTTGGAATGAAATCAGCTCACAGTCGGTGTTCAGTCAAATAATGTGTCATTGCTGGCACTCTGTATTGTGGGAGGACATGTTTCATTCAAATTAACCTATAGTAGCCAAATATAATTGATTTTCTTTTCTTTAGCTCACCTCATATATTAGCAGATGTCGAAGTTACATCAACTTCCTAACACCTGCTCACTCCTAAGTTTTTACAAGTTGCAGAGAAAAGTTTTTCATTGGAAAACTCACAAACAACCTGCAATAAATCTCCAAGTCTGATCTGAGAGATTGAAAGGCTTTTGTTTGTTTTTTTGTTTTTGTTTTTGTTTTTGTTTCAGCTATTAGCTTCAAAGTAATACAAGCTGGGGGATTTTAAGACTAGAAATCCATAGAGAGATAATCTTTTATGTATTAGCTCTTAGAAATTTCAAGTCCTAACGAAGACAATTTGTATCAAAACACTGTTGTGTAGATTATAGAGTGTCAAGCACCGTTCTTGGAGCTTAATCAACATTAAACATTTCAAATATTACAACACACCCCAGAGCGGCCAAGCTGTTTGCCAGACCCTTCCACCAAGCTGGCATTCCCTACACCATGGGGTCTCTCCAGTGGGGCAAGCCCTGTGCCCTGGAGTAAAAATTCCACATATTGTCACCAAAAAAATCAGGAATCTGCATAAAGGAAGATAAAAAAATCCAGGAAGATGTAAGATCCCCAGCTATCTGATACTAATCAATACCTCGTCTTTGGGAGACACCATATTTATCATCAACTCTCTACATCGGCTACTTCGTTATAAGAAAGGGTCTGGGATGGAGGCAGTTTCTGCCGCAGGAAGCAGCAGGCCAGTTTAACAAACGGTGGTGGACCGGTAAGGCCTGGGAAGAAGGCTGACACTCGATTGTAGCATTGAACAAACGTACAATAAGTCCATTGGTAGACATTTTAAACATCACCGAGGAAAAGAGATGATAGCTGTCCTTTGGGAGCTCCGTTGGTACGCCCACCCAGTGATGTTTGCGTTTTAGGTAAGTTAAAATAGGATGACACTTTGCGATGACTCAGTACTGGACGAATTCGGTTACAAGTGTCCCTGTGAAAGCAGATCTAGCCAATGGCTGGGCCCTCCCTCCGTCTTCACGACGCCTACGGTTGGCCCGTGGGGACCGAGAGGGTCATGAAGACCGTCAGCCACTGGCCAGTGCTTCAGGCGACATGGTCCCACTCCTCACTGAAGAAGTACGTGGATGCTTATCTTTTGTAATTCCCAATCTTTTCCTCTTCTTTCTCATGGAAATTGTGTTCAAAATCAAAAGGGCCTCTTTAAAACTGTCACCTTTACTTCACTTTTGTCCTCATGCGGCTGCGACTGACTTGGCGTTTCCGCCGCCACCAGCCCTGTGGCTGGACAGACGTGTTTACTATCCCTGCAGGATGAGAGCACAGAGAGGAGGCGGAGCGCTGCTCCCTGGGCCTAGGGACGCTGCTCAGACCCGCCGCCTGCCTTGCCCAGAATGGACAGACTCACGGAGCCACCGTTCCCGTGCCTGCTATTCCCACAAAGAACACACCCGCGGGTCAGACATTATCAACAAAGCTGACATTCAGAATTTCCCTGGAATTATTCGCTCATCCCACAAAACCACATTTTTAATTTCTTTTAAAACCTACATCTTTAATAACTTCTACAGTGTCAAAACCCAGATGAGGCTTCCCTATGGGCTATTACAATATTCACTTGATTATTTAAGAGTATCTAGATCTTTCCCCATATCAAATGTGTCCTTGACAAAGTTTTTCTACCTTGATGATTAAAAAGAAAAAAAAAAGGAAGAAGACTCCACTATCGGCCTTGAGCAGAGATTCAGAGATCTCTAACAGAAGTTCCTTCCAAAACTGAGTTTGCCTCATAAGAACGTTGTTAGAATAGTGATAAAGACTTGTAATGAGACTTCCTGCAAAGATGTGACAGCATTTGCATTATTACTTTGAAATATAAGAAACTGACATTTCATAGGTCACAAATGGTCAAGGGTCAGAATTTCCTCTGCTTCAACATATATTATTTGACAAGTGTGTTATAAAATCTGCCGTTTCTTTGTAGTCAAACCTCAGCTACAGTAGGCATAAAATATGAGTAACCCAGATCAGGCTTAATGGGAGCTTAGTTCACGCCCGGTCATGACAATGAGCATAAGTTTCCGGGGAAGAAGGTGGTTTTGGTGAGCTGCCTCCAAAATGGAACAGAATTCCGAAGGGAACATATCCTGCTAAAAAGGTCAGTCCTGGACCCAGATGGAGCCGGCACAGTAGTCTAGTTGTGTTGGTTAGGAAAGCTGCTTCATCTGTTCAGGCTTAGTGTTCTAATCTGTAAAACGGGTAACCATAACACCAGCTTTTTTAGGGTTTTATGACAATTAAGTCATGCAGAGTGTTTACTCAGCCTGGTAGGTAGCACGTGGTTACCAAGGAATAAATAGGAGCTAATACTTCCGTTCAATACATAGTCACCCATTGCCTGAAAGTTGTGGGGATGCCTGACAAGCATGCATTATCCTGACTAAACTTCCCTCAGTCCCCGTGTATCAGAAGTAGACACATTTTGAAAATCAGTATTTGTTTTTAAGTAGTTGACGTGGGAGAGGGAAGACCAGACCCATAAATATAACTAGTGATTGCATCGTATATATAAGTAGTCAGTGCATCAGGTATGTGGTGTGATTAAGGGCAAATCCACTTCTGCAGACTTGCTTTTACGTAGCAGAGTCAAAGAGGGCAGATGGAATTAAATCCCCTGCCAGCACTAAGCATGCTTGTCCTCTTCACAGCAACCTGCGGAGGGGCGCTGAGCAGCATGGGGGGCGTGATCTTGAGCCCAGGGTTTCCGGGCGCTTACCCCAACAACCTAGACTGCACCTGGAAGATTGAGTTGCCCATTGGCTACGGTAAGTGAAAGCATTTTTTTTTTAATTCCTAAAAATTCAACTTTTTAACTTCTATCTTGGAAAGAATTCTGCTGAATAAAAAAACGCACCTTATTCTGTTGACCTAACTGTCTTTAATTGAAAGTGGCTTAGAAATTTAAATAAAGCTTTGGCAGAATAACTTCAAGAACAGACAGTTATTAAAAAATCAATTCAGCCATGCAGCTCTTTTCAAGGCAAATTAAATTAGATGGATGATGATAGAGGAGGCACACCAAGTATAAAATGTAGCATCCCTAATTCAATTATCCTTCTCTTTATTTATAATACCACCTTTTATAGTCTATTTCTGGGATGTAATAAGGTTGTTGTTTCTTTGGAACGATTTTGAAGGCTTTTTCAGGTTATGACACATTTTAGGACTGTTCTATAAATTTTTGTAATTATATATTGCATGGATTTAGGTTCATGAAAATGGCTTTTTATAATATTTATTTATGAATGTTCAGGTTATCTACCTTAAATAATTCATAATTTAAATTATTATGAACACTAAAATCTCATTATGACCTTTTCCAGAAATTCATGGTCTTTGTGAAATTTTGGTTCCCCATCATGCCTTTCTTTGTGTCATGATTTCCTTCATATTTGAGTTCATTGATTTGGGTTTTCCCCATCTGTGAATTTCTCTCAAGCCCACAGTGGTTGGTGTACCAAATTAGGTCCTCACTGAGTGTCCTAGGATATGGTGATTGAGAAGTTATCTATTAAGTGAAATGCTAGTTGAACGTGAATGAACTTAAGCCTAAGTGGAAGTCACTGCCCTAGAGGATCATATTGTTTATTAGGTTTTCAAAACGTTGCCCTAAGAACTTCTACCTAGAATGGCAGCAGGAGTGCAGAATGGAGAGGAAGGATCCGCTTGCTCATCAGAGAGCAGCCAAGAGGAACTGTGGGCAGGAAGGCTTGGCGGATGTCAGTCAGGTGTGCAAGCGCGGACACGCTGTGGACAGACACGGAGATTACACCAGGAAAACGGGAGCGTGGAAGAGGAGACCTCATGAGAGGTTCATGTCCATCGAGGTCTTTAAGGGACCATCCAGAGGCCGAGTGGGAAGAGGAAGGAGAGAGACCACCAAAGGATTACAGAGGCTCTCTATTTCTTCCAGGTGTTTTAGTGTAGTTTCGTTTCTTCGGTCATCAACTCTGGAGCATCGGGGAAGTAGTTCTGCTTGGTGCTCAACCAACATTAGCTCAGCTCTTCTCAAAAGCGCCATCTGTTTCCCTTCCATGGGGATCTGAAGATAGGGATGTGGTTGACACAATGGTCGAATCAGGCAGTGGGTCTGGGTCGGACATACCTGTGACCCACTATGTTCCAACAGTGTCTTAAGGCCCTCGAAGGTCACACGTTTATTAGACAAATGACCGCAGTAGTTAAGAGCAGAGATTCAGGGAAACACAGGCCCACTGCAGTGCTGACGCTGGGGGGGTTTGGTCTACTGAGATGGGAAATGTGCTTTCTCACCTTGAAAACCAAAAGAGCCATAGAGGGTTATGTCGAAGACCGACTAACCAATTCAGGAGGAGTTCAGCACAGGGCTTGGTTGTGTAAACAGCACCAACAGAAAACGAACTCAAGGGGTTTATTATTATTATTATTATTATTATTATTAATTATTCCAAGTATTTCCCATTTTCCTTTCAAATCCCATGAGAAATATGTTATTCATGAATGGATATAAATATGTCATTAGCTTGTTTTTCCAACTTGACCATTCTGTGATTGAGAAGGCTATTTCTGGCATTTTTCCTCATGTTCCTTACCCATAAGCAGGTATGAAAGATAATAATTCAGAGGGACAAATCAGTCAAGTTGTCTTATGGTCATTATCTATGAACTCAAACAAAATATTTATTTGAAGAAATGCCAAAATGAGAAAAAAGATTTATGAAATGTTCTAATTAAAATAACTTCAGTGTTTAAATATTTGATATTGCATACTATTGGGTTCTGAAAGCATCTTGAAGAAAAGGCAAAAAGAAACTTTATGTCTTAAATCCTAAATATGTACAAAATAGTATCACTATCCCTAGCTTTTTAGAATAGACATAGTTATACTTCAGAATGCAGTTGACCTATGAACAACCTAGGGTTTGGGGTGCTGACCTCTGCATAGTTGAAGATTCAAGCATGACTTTTGATTCCAACAAAATTTAATTAATAATAGCCTACTGTTGATCAGAAGCCTGCCTTATTGATAACATGAACAGTCGATGAATGCAGATGTTGTATGTTATATTTTCATTATGTACTGTATTCTTATGATAAAGTGAGCTAGAGAAAAGAAAATATTTATAAGAAAATCTTAGGAGAAAATACACTTCTAGTTCTGTGCTATAAAAAATCTGTGTACAGATGGAGCCCTCCCGTTCAAGCCTGTGTTGTTCAAGAATCAACTGTAATATTACAGATTGAATGTTAGGCACCAGGTTTGCCTGTGATAAGTTTTATAATCTATACATATCCTTCTAAACAAGAAGTTACAAGTGAGGGAGAAGGCATGTAAGTGGTGGAGGTCCCTTGACATGGTGAATATTTGGGACTTTTCTGTCCCTGCTAAAAAAAGCTTTCTGAGGTTTAAAAAATTACAGAGCATTTTTCTGATATTGAGAAAACTTTACAGCCTAACTTTCAACCCCACATGAGATTTTTAAAACTCTTAAATAAATTAATTTTATCTGTGTCTGCCATTTCTCCCTTGTAATAACATGGCTCAAAACACCACCTCTCGCCTTGCTCTTCAAGGCACACATGTGAGCTCCCCATTTTCAGCCGCGTGTGACGCCTTTGCATCAGGGGCACCTGAAGGTGTCACAGACTCTGTTTAAATTCAAATTCATCACTTTCTTCTTCTCCTTTACTCAGTCCATCCCACAGTGGGTGGATTTTCCTATTTCACTCCCTCTCTGGGGCTCCAGCACTACCTTCTCCGTGCGGCTTCCCTTTCCCTCAACCTTTCCTTGGCCATAGTTTCCCCCACACTCACCCAAGTCATAGGCAGACATCAGATCGCTGCCCTGGAAATTCTGAGAAAGTAAGTTTGGGTTTGGAAGCCAGGAATCTGTAAGTTAAAGTTAAACGCTCCAGAAGTTTCTTATCAGAAGAACAAACAGCAGCATAGCAAAGATGACTGTCACTGCCCTTAACGATGAGTTCTGCCCTCTCTGAGCTCCTGTATCGTGTTGTATTAGCACCAGACCTTAGGAGATTCTGGAACATCTCCTGTATTTACCCCCCAGGAGGGGGCTTCTGTTTTCCCAGAGGGACAAGTCGGGAGATTGGGAGGATATGTTTCTAGGGAGGTCACTGCTGATGATGTTTAAACTGGAAAATTCCTGCTGTGAGGACAGTTTTGGTAAGCTCCTTGGAAGGTATTTCCTCCTTCTAGGCATAATGGTGCCTTGGGTGTTTTACCCAAGTGATGGATGTTTTACAATAAAAACATGGTGGAGCTAATGGGCTCTTCCCTTTTTTTTTTTTAAGATCTTATTTATTTATTTGACAGAGAGAGAGATCACAAACAGGCAGAGAGGCAGGCAGAGAGAGAAGAGGAAGCAGGCTCCCCGCTGAGCAGGGAGCCCGATGCGGGCCTTGATCCCAGGACCCTGAGATCATGACCTGAGCCAAAGGCAGAGGCTTAACCCACTGAGCCACCCAGGCGCCCCTAATGGGCTCTTCCAAGTGAACATGGGCATTGGCACATCACTACCACTGCTCACCACCTGCACCTGTCTTACAGCTCTTGCCCCTGTGTGTGTGTGGGGTGTGTGTGTGTGTGTGTGTGTGTGTGTGTGTGTGTGTGTGTGTGTGTCTATGGGGGCAGGGGTCTCCTAACAGCCCTTTCTCTGTCTGAAGTTTGGGAAACCATTTTAAACAGTGTATGTTGCAGTATCTCTGGGAAGTTCATCGAGAAGAGGGCACAGTGGGGAACTTACATGAGACACAAAGGGAAGATCAGATTATTGCGAATGTGTACTTAACTTGAAACACTAAGTACCAAGGAAAACGATTGCTTACCCAAGGATTCTCAGATTTGGTTGTGTACAAGAATCACTGGTAGGGGTCCAGTTGTTACCGTGAAATTCCTGTGGCTGACCCCTCCATGCTCTGTCTCAGCACTGCTGGCCAGACAGGGAAGGGGATCCAGAGTTTTCTTAAAATAAATTCCATTTCAGTATTTTTACAAATGCTGGGGATGTGCACATGCATTCCTGTGTTCTTGATTTTCGGGTGTGGCTTTCGGTTGCTCGGGGCTTTAGTGACTATTGTACTGGTAAACCCAGATGCTTTCAGTTCCTCCAGCTACCTGAATAACACAGAGGCAGAACATGGTATCATTGCCTTTCTTGGTGTTTCTCAGTCATCAAGGATTTTATCGTGGTGTTTTAAGTCTTTCCATACAACTGGGTTGCATGGGACTGCCTGATAGATTAGCCGATCCATTAGTTAAGTTGCTACAAGCTTAGTCAAATAATTCTGTTGATTATTCCATTCTGTCCCATGCCCAAGGATTAGCTGATACTTTCATTATAAACAGAGAGGATGAATAGTTGCTTTGGCAATATGTGAAAAACACCTTTGTCTCACATTACTAATTACCCGTTCCAGTGACAACTATCTCCCGCATCCTGTCTCAGGGAGAGAACTTGGCTCTCCAAGCGATGGAGGGACTTTGAGCCAAGGGGTGGACTTGACTTCTGAGTGCTCATATCTGGGGTCTTTGAGTTGAGTAGAGATTGCTATGAATTTGCACAAGGTACCACAATATTTTTGAATCTCATTTCCTTATTTCTAAATTAAATATCATTGGGATGCCTGGGTGATTCCGTCAGTGAAGCATCTGCCTTCAGCTCAGGTCATGATCCCGGGGTCCTAGGATCGAGCCCTGTGTCCAACTCCCTGCTCAGCGGGGAGCCTGCTTCTCCCTCTCCCTCTGCCCCTGTTCTCTCTCTCTCTCTCTCTCCCTCTCTATCTCTCTCTCTGTTGCTCTCTTTCATTGTGTGCTCTTTAAATCTTTAAAAGTAATAATAAAAAAATAAATAAACATATACCACAAAGCATGATTCTCACAGGGCTCTTCTGAAACAATGTAACACCTGATACGGAGAAGTTATTTGGTTATTAGCTGCTTTTAGTTCCTACACCAGATTCTCTAATGACTTTTATGTCATTTTTCTTTCCTTTTCACAGGTTTGGGTTGCTGTTTTGGGTTGCTTTGGCACAAGCCTCATTGACACAGAATGTCTGTCTCTGTTTTCTCGAATTTTTTAAAGTTACAGTCAGCAAAAACGCAACCATGCTTTATGTTGGTTTTTGCTTTATCATTGCCTTTCATATTTAAAAGCCTCCCCACCAGCTTTGCATGCCAAGCTGTCCAAAATGACCATGTCTTTGATGTCTTTGGCCATCGAGGGCATGTGTCGGGAAGCTGTGAAGAATGCTTCAGAACATTCACTCAGTTCTAAAGCCGTGAGCTCCTTTGCCAGGAGTTCATTACACACAGGAGATGCTAAATAGAGCACTTCATATTCACAAGGTCTATCCACTAAGAAACAAGGGTTTAACTCAGAAGTAATGGTCACATTACTATTTAAAGCTTTGTCAAATCCAAAGTCAAAAATCCTTTGTGCAGGTGACTTTTACTGACGCTTAATTTTCCGTGTGAACAATAATCAGATGAGCACAGCGATAACGTGCTGTGTAAATTCCACCAAACGGACGTTCAGATTGACTCTCTTGTTGCAATAACACATTTTTACAGCGTTTTGAGAGATAATAAGATGATACCTAAGCTATGCTTATACCCGTCCCTTTATTCTGGCTTCATGATGCCAAACTCGACACAAGTCACTGGAATTCAGGTAGCTGAATCATTCCATTTTAAACCAGATTAGCACTGGACTCTACTCTGTTCCATTTCCTGATGTGTATTAGGAGGTTGGATATGTGGCTGGGTGCTTTATCCTGCTTAAAATGCTAATTTTTCTCCTAAAATCATAATTGTCATAATTCTGTTTCCATGTCAAGTTTAATCCCAAATCAGTAAAAGGCCACTTTTACTGTTTCCTTCACTTTGAGATATTGGTCGTCTTTAACCGTCTCACCCCTTGACCTGCTTGCTGCCTCCTGTTTCTCTCCTGACTATTTTATTCCATGAACTTCAGAATGTATCTCTGGACAGATACCTCCGAGGTCTGTGTGTGCACATCTGAAATGAGCCGATTTTAAGCCATTTCCCTGCTATTTGATTTGATACCCAAATCAGGAATGTGTTTTGCAAGTGTCTGATCTCGCGCTAATTCCCCGTGGTCTGCGGCACTTCGGGACAGGGATGGAAATGCCACTAATTCGGCGGTTGTCTGCGGTTGCTCCCGGGTCCGCGTGCTGCCTCATGGCGGCAAATGTGATGGGCGTCCCTGAAACTCTAGACCACAGGGCTCCGCAGCCCTGACCTAGTCACACACTCACTCAAGAGAAGGACCGGTTATTAGTAATCAGCTCTTCTAACAGACCTGTGGGCCATGCTACAAAAGGAGACTGTGTTTCTGATTCAACAATGGGTGAGGGGCTTCATCCCGTATGATGTGCACTTTACTAGGTGGTCCAGTAGCTCGGCTGCCTCAGGGTGTGGAGGGGCCTTCAGAGCCCAGAGACGCACTTGTCCTTCCTCCCCCGCTTCCCCTTCAAATTAAGTCTCTTCTCTCCTCCCTCCTCCCCTCCTCCCCTCTTCCCTCCTCCCCTCCTCCCTCT